>JAJOOR010029587.1:0-19529 GCA_036250505.1 Solanum acaule
TATATCTGATTATATATATATATATATATATATATATATATATATATATAAGAGTCCATCTATTTGATAATGTGTATATGTGTTACGATCCCGATCCATCATGAGCGACACCCACATTAACCCGAGAGCCAACTAATTGTTATCACACATTCCATAAAACAACCAAAAATAATTGGTTTTCAATTAAAAGGCAACATTTATAACTTCAAGCCAAGTTTGCATAAAACACCAGTCATTATCATCAACATACGCAAAAGTAACTTCCTAAAAACTAAAAGTTATGTACCAAAACTCTAATTGTCCAGAATAAGGGAATGCAGCCCCAAAAATCAAGAAACATAAGTCTAAAAGGGTCTAAGTCTGAAGATATGGACTAAGAAGATGAGAGGAATCCATGGCAGCCCAGAAGAAGTAGCTCACTCTTGGATTCAGATATTACATGTCTCACAATTGATGTCTCGTAGCAGCCGCATGAATATGCCCTTTACTCTACAAAGAAAAAGCAACCGCAGAATTGATACACTATCACAATGTATTGGTAGGATCATCTTCTAGTTCCAGCTATATGAAATATGAATAGACAAACACAACTTAGCAAAATAGATAACATACAATTAGATCACAATTACTACATAGAGTAAAGTCTCACTCCTCACCTTGAATTTATATGCAAAATAATATGAACAACCACATCACAACAAGTTAACCCGGTTCTTTCATGGAAATCAAACACAAACTGTTAGTGTACTAGCGTGGTACTCGAGTCAACCATATATGGGTATTTCGGTAACAAGTGTGGTACATGTACCAACCATTAGAATATACCATGTGTGGTATCTGAAGCAATTGTGGGATATCTTGTACCAGGCGTAGTACCCGAGCCAACCATCAATCACAATCACAAACACAATGAATAGCAAGCACACTTGTACACCCAAGTAAATACAGTCATTGCATGTGATTGACAAGTTTAACATTTCAAATCACATTCTTTCATTTTTACCTAATCATATATCATGCATGTGTCACAAACAAGGTGGTTGAAAAAAACACATAACATAAATGGGAAAACAAACCACCATCACATATCTCAAATCAACCCTTGGAAACTCTATTGATCCTTATACTTCCCCTTGTTATGAATTCTAGCTTATTATTGGTCTAAAACAGTAAGAAAATAACATAATCTAAGAATATGGCCTAAAAATACTCATATTGTAATCAAATCCTAACCCTAGGCCTTTCCCATGATCAGCCCTACCCAAACCAAGGCTTTCCTACCATTAACTCAAGTCAAGCCCTCCCTTAACGTCACCCAACAAGGATTTTAAGGCCAACGAATCACGATACCAAGGTAGGGGAGTAAATTACTACCTTTACCAAAGAAATTGGTGGAAGAGTGAAGAAAATCACCTTATTAGGACTCCATTTCTCTTCCCACAATGATATTTGCAGAATAATGAATGGTTTAAGAAAATTTCTACATAAACTACGATCTAACCCCCACTATTGCAGCCCCACTGGCTACAACAAGACGACCCGCTATAGCAGGAATTAATTCCCCTACTATAGTAGTGTGACTCCCGCTATAGCGGCTTGCAAGGAATAAAATCTCAACGTTCTCCCCAAAATTCAACACTTCGCAAAACACCTTCAAACCTTGATGTTCTAAACTAACTCATTCACACCAAGTTCGATATCAGGAGTTCTACTCACCCGAATATGACTCCAAAAATCTCTATGAAATCCTCAATGTCTTAGCTAATAGAAAATCCAATCCAAGCTTAGATATTTTACCCAATCCTTTCCTAAATTTCTCTAGACCTCACCTTGCCCAGCTTTCGTCTAAGACTAGCCTAGACTGAAATTTTCAAGTCACTATCCAAAAGCAGTCTTAGCCAATTTCTTTTACCAATGGTTCACCATTAACTACCAAAAGGATCGTTACAATAGATACCAATTTATCTATCGCTCATCCCCGAGCGATCAACAATAAGATTGGGCCAAGTCAAGAAGAGAGTAGTACCTGAATCCTCAAACAAGTGAGGGTACTTTTCCCGCATGTCCCTCTCAGTTTCCCAAGTGACTTCTTGACTCGGACGATGCTTTCATTGAACCTTCACTGATTTTATTTCCTTCATTCTCAATTTCCTGATATCCCAATCAAGAATTGCAACCAGTTCCTCTTCATACTGCAAGTCCTTGCTTAGCACTATTGAGTCTAATATGATAATTTAATCTTCATCCCCTAAAAACTTCTTCAGCATGGACACATGGAAGACTAGATGGACCCCAAACAAGTTGGGTGGCAAGGCTAACCTATAAGTCACTGGCCCCACACGGTCAAGAATTTCAAAAGGACCAATGTAATAAGGGCTAAGCTTACCCTTTTAGAAAGATCTCATCACCCTTTTCATTGGTGAAACCTTCAACAAAACATGTTCACCAATTTGTAATGTCATATCTTTTACCTTACGATCTATATACTTTTTATGTCTGATTTGAGCTGCCAATAGCTCGGTTTGGATGACCCTTACCTTCTCATTAGCTTCCGTTACCAAATCAACACTTAGGGGTTTCACATCACCAGCCTCAAACCACCATATAGGTGATCTACCTATCCTCCCATAAAGTGCCTCGAATGGTGTCATATTTATGCTGGAGTGATAGTTGTTGTTATAGGAGAACTCATACGAAGGTAAGAACAGATCACAATAACCTCCAAAGTCAATCACACATGATCTCAAGATGTCCCCGAGCACCTGAATCATACTCTCCGACTGACCGTCTGTCTAAGGATGGAAAGCTATACTAAATGTGAGTTGATTGCCCAACACTTCATGTAACTTACCCTGAAACACATAAGTAAGCTGAGTGCCTCTGTCAGAAATGATAGAAAGGGGAATCCCGTACAATCTTACTATCTCTTTGACATAAATCTTAGCCAACTACTGAGAGTTATAATATACTTTAATCGGAGTGAAATGGGTTGATTTAGTTAACCTATCAACAATCCATATGGAATCATACTTCCAAAAAGACTTTGGAAAACCCACCACGAAGTGCATGGCTATCATTTACAACTTTCACTTAGGAATGAGCATTCTCTAAATTAATCGTATAGGCCTTTTATGCTCATACATTACCTACTGACAATTCTAACACTTACAAACATACTCAGTTATGTCCTTCCTTTATTCCAGGTCACCAATAAAGTTGCCTCAAATCTCGACACATTTTAGTTACATCCAGATGAAATGAATACCACAAACCATGAGACTCTATTAAAACTTTCTGAATAAAGTCATCAACCAGAGGAACACATAACTCTTCTCTTATTTTTTGGGGTTTTGAACAATCTTGTAATTTACATTTGAGGGTTTAATTTCAAGTGGATGTTTAACATCATTGTTGATTTTAACCTACTTAATGTCTGAAAACAAAATTGGTATAATTTTTTTCCTTCTATGATGTTTGGCTAAAACCCCAATTCTAGGGGTGTGATTATGGAGTTGGGTGTGATTTAATTTAGTGGGTCTAGTGCCTTGCCCTATTTTTTAGATGTTCATACATGGATTTGACCTGTATAGCATGGGGTTAATTTATGGGTTATTGTTGCAAACTTAATTCTACCTTAGATCTTTGATTGATTCTCAAAAGAGTTTAATTGAAGTGGGTAAATAGTTTAATACTTGCAAATTGTGTTTGATTGTTGTAATTTGCTCGAAAGAGAAATTTTTGTTCAATTCTAATTGTCAAATCTATTCGATAGAGAGATTTTTTTGTAAGTTATTGGGTTGATTTGTATTTTACATAGATGAGACCGAAAGGAGATTATGTGATATGATGCTTTGAGATTGAAAGAATATTTGTGCCATTGAAGATTGCTCAACCTAATTATATTTGCTTAGCATCATTAAGCAAGCACTTGTACCTGTATTTGATGTTGATATCAACTCTCACACCCCTAGATCATCTCTTACTTGTTTGAATCCCCATTTTTAGTTAAAATGTGATATTTGATTCCTAAACCTTCATATTAAATTTGGTGGAATCATCCACCCATTTGTCCTAATTGTCACAATGAATTAGCTTGTGCTTTTAATTTTCTTATTGAATTGTTACATTTAGATAACTCCATGTGGGATTCGACCCTAACTCTTTTGTTGGGTATTTATATTGTTATCGATCACTTACTCAATCAATAATTTTAGTGAGTAACTTAAGCATTGTCAAATTTGATAATCTAAAATTTGACACCATTTGTAAGCGTTGTCAGTGAAATCAAATAATCTAAAATTTGATATTTTAGAGTATCAAATTCCAAGATCAGTAATTCCGGCTACAGATTGTAAAATTTTGTTTTTCTTCCCTAAAGTGATCCTTTATTGGGTTAGACATGAATGTGAAAACAACACAAATGAGAAATGATATGTATGGCCGTGTGTGTGTCAAATAATTCAGATCACTAACTTTGCTTCTAAAGCATAGAGCATCGACTAAATTCCTACCATCATCGAATATGAGCTTCTCATTTGCATTCATAGGTGTAGAAGATATCTTAAAACCCAACATATTAAATCTCCTAAAAAAATAATTGCATATTTTCTTGACGAAACAAAAATGTCATCTAAAATTTGTTGAATATCAAGACCAAGAAAATATTGCAACAACCCCATTTAAATTCAACAACAATATATTCACAAAATCCCATATAAATTATGTCATTTATTTAAATATGCATCACCAAGAAAACAGTTTTACCTTGCTTCTTCACATAAAATAGTTGGCTCATTTTTTCTCTTTTCAAATCCATTCTCCTAGAGATAAGAATTGATCTTGCTATATCTTGCTCACGGGGATTGCCTTAGTCCATATAAACTCTTTTTCAACTTGTACACTTTACTGTTTTATCCACTCACGACAAAATCTTCAGGTTGAGCAACATAAACTTCTTCCTTCAATTCGTCATTCCAGAAGAAAAACTGACATTAAATTGATAATCTTGCTAAGAGAGTTGAGCAGCATGAGCTAAGAGAGTTCTCACCATTTCAAAGCGTGCTACGGGAGATAATGTTTCATCAAAATCAATTTCTTGTTGTTGTGCATATTCTTTGCAACAAGTATAGCTTTGTAATTTTGAATGAATCGATCAACATAATACTTTGTGTGATACACTACTTTAGGCTCATAACATTCTTACACTCTGGTAAGTTGATCAATTCTTATGTTTCACTCTTTTTGAAGGCGTTCATATCTTCCTCCATTGCTTGTTGTCACTCTTCATTTATAGTTTCTTCTCCATAATATATGGGATCTGAAATAAAAAGAGAAAATTGAAAAGAAGTCTACATATTATTAATGTATTCAGGATTTAGTTTTATATCCCTCGTTGATTTTCTTAGTAAACTTCTCTTTGCTGAAGATATTTGAACTACTACTCGTGTCGATTGTTCAGCAATAGGTGACTCGGGTTCATCATGAGGAACTAAAGAACATGTTGTTCTTGAAGTATTTTCATTATTTCAACCCAGTTTTCTGCCTTGTTGAACCTAACATCACTGTTTATTATAACTTTGTCGCTATTTGGATTATACAACTTATATGCTTTGGGTTGAGGACTATAACCCACAAAAATATATTTTTTTGATTTCACATCAAGTTTGCGATGAAATGGAAAAGTATTCAAAGCATATGCTAAAAAACAAAAACATTTAGATGGCTTACCCGTGACTTCCTGCCTCTCTAGGCTTGATATGTTGTTTGATTCATGATTGTTTTGTTAGTATGATATGGAAACGATACACTACCGTTGCAATTGTTTCTACCCAAAACTTCTTAGGAAGTCCTGTTTCTTTCATCACGCTTCAAGTCTTTTAAACTATTGTTCGATTCTTTTGCTCGGCCACTTTATTCTGCTTCGGTGTGCATGGTGTTGTCAACTCCCTATGAATATCATTTTATTCATAAAAATCATCAAATTCTTTGGAAGTAAATTTGCCACTTTTATCTGAATAGAGAGATTTTAAATAACATCCTCTTTGCTTCTCTTCTCTACAAATGCCTTGAATTTCCTGAAAGTCTCAAAAGTTTAAGATTTGAACTTTAAAAATGAAACCCACTCATTCAAAAATTGTCATTTGTAAATAACAAAGAGATTTTAATTTTACCTAAATACTCAACACTCATAGGACCGCACAGAACATCATGCACCAGTCCAAGACAAATAGAAAATCTTCATGACTAGCGTACAAAAAATGAATTTCTATTTTGTTTCCCATACACACATTCTTCACAGAATTCAAGATCATTCATTCTATACAAATCAAGAATCATATTACTAAATGCCATAGATTCAAATGTTACATACTTTAAATGCCATAAATTATATTTCGTACAATCTTTGGTAACTAATGCAAAACTTTAATCATCAAAAATTTGAAGAGGAAACATTATATTTTGGGTCGTATGAATGACAATAATTTTGTGTCCTAATTTTTTTATCTTGAATATTACAAGAATTTTCATTAAAAAAAATAGAGTATCGACAAGTCGTCAATTTCACAACACTCAAGATGTTATGAACCAGACAAGGAACGTATTGCTCATCATGAAAAAGTTTTACATTGCCACGAGAAGTTTTTAGATTGATTGTACCTTTTCCTTGAATTGTCAATGCATTGTAATCTTCTGACTTCTCTTATACGTCAAGTTAATTAAATAAAAACCTTATGCCCAAAAATATGGTTGAAGCAACCTCTATAAATGATCCATATAACATCCAAACCAACATATACTGCAAAGTGATTCATTAACAGATTACCCTCCTCATGTTGTTTCTTAGTGAAATCGGCCTACTGTTGTTCATCCTTCTATTTAGTCCAACAATCAACTTCTTTGTGCCCATTTTTCTTCAATAACGACATTGAATATTGCTCTTGAACTGTCGGTGCCCATCATCAAATTGTGTTCATCCTCTTCCATAAAACTACATTTGCCTTTGTATCCTCAAGAATTTGAAACTTCTGATTTTTATTTAAAATAAGACAACCCATTCATCTGAAAAACTTTCCATCACTTTTTCTAAAGACCTACAAATTTAAACTTCATAGGCTGAGTGAACTCATTAATTTATCAAAATTATAAATAGAAAGGACCCTTAGATTACTCAATTGTAGCAACAACATGATAAAAGCCTTTTGTTAACCTGTCACGACCTGAGCCTACACTCTGGACGTGGCCGGCACTCAAGAACCATTGTTGGTCCCCAAGAGAACCCTCATCCTGGCTGACTACAAGTGGAAGACTGACTCAAGCATACAAAACTTAAAAACTGAATTACATTGCAAAGATTTTCTCAAAATGTCTCAAATGAATAACTTAGAATATAATAGAATATTCAACTAGCCAAGAATAGGCAACTCAAGTTTTTAAAACATTTAACAAGATAAATGAAACAAACTTCTCAAACTCTACTATCTATTATAAAGTCTCTAACTGACAAAGATAGAAGTCGGGAAAAGACCCACGACATCCTAACAACTGATATAATTGAAAGTACAAGTGGAACCCTCCAGAAGCAAAGGAGGCTCACCATAGCTAACTCGAAATGCATGCGCTATCAACGAAGCACCTGTTGATGATCCTGAATACCTGTATATGCATTATGAATGATGTAGGCCAAAAAACTCAATACATAGAATGTACGAGCATGTAAGGGGAATTCTAAAGCATAACATAAGCTTGAACTTGATAAAAAGGAAACATACTTACCTCTTCTCAACTCACTCAACTCAACTCAACTCAAAGAAACATAGTTCAACTCAACTCAAAGAATACTCAAAATTACTCAAACTTACTCAACTTAGAAGTAATCAAGGGTAAGATACTCAACTCATAAATAAGGTTCTCAACTCAGTGAAATGGGGCTCAACTCAACAATAAGGTACTTGACTCAATGAAACACAGTTCAACTCAAGATACTCAACGAAAAAGCAACAATAAAAGATACAATATAAGGAAACCTTTTAAAACAGTAAATAGCAACTCAATGTATTGAATAACACAATAACAACTCAATTTGTATATAATGAAATATATTATAACTATGTGGGAGTTTCTCTAACTGACAACCATCACTATGAGCTATGTGATGATACAGCGTCTCGCCCACGTTGCCAGAACTGTCCTATAACTTGTCGGGATATAGAACGCCTCAACTAAGTGGATCCACTAGTCTATGCTAAAAAGCATTAAGGAATTATCTAAAAAGTATGAGCCTTTCAACCAACGTTAGGTAAGTTATCTGAACTCATCCCCATATCGGTGCTCAATACTACTCCCAAAATATACTCATCTCATATGTTTAAAAACATAACTCTTTCTGGGGTTTGCGATAATTACTCAAACTGCTCAAAACTCTTTTGGGAAATCTCAGTTTCCTTCTCTTTTAAATGTGAAAACATTTACTCTTGGGAATACTTAGTTCTCATATATCATTTTAAAGAAAATGAACTCGACTCTACTCTTTCTCAACTCAAGTGCTCAAGTCTTAAAACAAGTTTAGAAAAATTTGTAAAATACTTCTCAAAATAAGGTTCATGCCGAATTATGGACGTGAACGACTCAATTCAAGTTTTCAATAACCATACATAGAACTCAATACTCGGAACTCAACAACTCAGTACTCAAGAACTTCGATGATACTACTTATTTCAAGAATGCTCAACTCATAGGGCTCATGCGGAATTATGGGCATGAACTACTCAACTTAAGGACTCAAAGATACTTCTCATCTCCAGACTGCTCAACTTATAGAGTTCATGCAGAGTTATGGGCATGAACTACTCAACTCAAGGACTTTATGGGTAACGTGTTATAGTCCCATGATTAGGAATATAATCTAAAAAAGGTTAGGAACTCAATACTCAAGACTGAGAACTTGAAAATACTACTCCTCTCAAAGATACTTCAACTTATGGAGTTCATGCGGAATTTATGGGTATGAAAGACTTGACTCAAGGATCTACATAACGATATGGAACTCATGTATACGACTTTTCTCATTCTCATACTTACTTCCTCAAAACTGAGCTCAAATCAATAGTTGATCTCAAAGGATTTACAATTGAACTCAAAGACTTTCTTGAACTCTACTCTTAACTTTGTCTTGAATGTGAATTATGAATTCAAGAGTTTTGGTTCATGATATGAAGGATCTCGTGATGCTAATGTAGACTCATGAATACATTCTCCTCACTCTCATACTCATTTGTTCAAGTCTTGAAACAAGTTATTAGAAATTGTATAAGACTCCTAAAAAAGACTCAAAGGGGCTTTCTCAAAATATGTTCAAACGAACTCTCAAAACTTAACTATCAACTCTACCTTGAATTTGATTTATGAATTCAAGGTTGTGATTTGTGATATGAAAGATCTCGTGATGTTTAGGAGTGTTTTTAGATAGTTAAACATGAGGAACGATCAAGAAATCACTGTATGGAAGCAAGTCCGCGACGTGGAAATGCATTTTAATATTTGGTCATGAAATAACTTTTGAGGCGAGCTGTCCGCAACCTCTCCGTGATGTGGAGAAGAAATTTGTAAAAAGGGGAGGCAGGTCCGTGATGCAGACTGGGTTGCTAGTTTCGCCAGACTTTTTCCTTCTTCATTTTCTAACCCCAATTCGCCTAAATTCGATTCCTTTTCTCAATTTCTCTTTAGATTTAGATACCCAGTATATGTACACAAGAATCTAATCAAACAAAACTCTAAAATTGACACGATTTCCTCAAGAACTCATCAATCTCATCTATACTCAAGAACAAAAGCCAATTTCAAGAAAACAATTCAAGAACATCAAACCTTCAACTTTCTAGAATAAATTTAACGCTGAAATTAACATGATTGGCGTGTGAGTGAAATAATTCAACACTATGGAAGCTTACATACCTCTTAGGGATCAAACCCATGGCGAAAATCTACAACAAAACTCAAGAACCTCGACGAACAACTTGATCCTTTCCTCTTTTCTCCCTTTTTCCTCTTCTTTTCTTTTCTTGAACTCTCAACTAAAACCCTAGGTATATAATAGGATTATAAAACTGAAACTAATAGGATTAGACCCTTAAAAACTTACAAAAACCCGAATTAAATCTGATTAAGAAAAAGACCAAAATACCCCTCACTATTTTCGGGTAACTTTCCTTAACTGGACAGCTTGAATTCAAAAGGGAATATCTCACTCATCCGACCTCGAAACTTAGCAAACTCGGTGAAGTTGGAAAGATATCTTGTAGACCACCTAACTCATCCTGTACTGAGAGTTATGATAGTTTGAATGTGACCCAAATCTTTGAAGAACTTAGGAATGACTTCAATGAATTCTCTCTAGTTCTTTCTGGAACACAAGGTGCTACATCTAGTGACCTTAAACTTAGGAAAAAATTTAAATTCCTTGATAAAAACTTACTCACTACGAATGATGGTTCAAGTCTTAGCTCGAAATTTTTCTAGGGTGTTACAATATCTCCCCCTTGGGATCAATCGTCCTCGAATGACGACTGGACTGGGTATGGAATGGGGTTATTCTTACTAAGGTCTGAGTCTAATGGTACACTCTTACTATATTTGAGCTTAACCCAAATCCTTAGGTTCGGGTTCTATACCTCTCTATAGGGAATCTCATCCTAAGACTTACTCTTTACCCCCACATTCAAGCTTAGTACTCTAACAACTCCATGGACTCCTACTAACCAACTCCTTAAGAAGTTCTCATTCTCTTATCATATCTTCCATACCAACTAGAATTTCCTACATCACTACTCGGAACCAACTAAGGGCTCTCATTTAGATATTTCTCATAGCAAAACCTCATCCTCCTCTTCCTCCTAACTCCATTACTAAAAGGACCTCTGAAAAGATATCTCACATACTATCTGGAACTCATTACTATCTTACTCTCAAACACTTGACTTGATTTCTCGTCTTGTCATCTCCCTCTTAGGTCTAAAGCTGACACTTGAAAGCTATGGACCTATTCCATTATCTCTAACTGGTCTACATCCTTTTTTACTCTAACACTCGGGAGAAGTTTATCTCATTACTACTGAACTCTCAATAAGCAGGTACTAAGACTTCTTTCTAAGGTGTTTCTCTTAACCTCTTCTGATTACATACCCTCTCGGTACACCACTTAATTCTCTTGTTACTCTTGTGACTTAGCCACACTTCACTGCCCTTATCTAAATGTTAGGATCTCTCACTGGTACTACTCACATTCATTGGAGCTAACATCTCAATTCCTCACCTACTATATGTCAAGTCTAGTCTAACAGATCAAATCTCAAGACTAACATCATCACCCTCATGTTTCCATTCTTTGAATCATGACACTCATCACAAATTGAAGCTTAATGTTTATTACTAAACCCAAATATCAATACGATTGCTTGCCTACTATGCTATACATCATTACTTGATCAGTTCTATAACCTTCTTAACATTATGACCCTCTCAAACAAATCGTAAGCCTAGCTTAGATCTATAAATTTATGAATACTTTTGCTCTTCTATTCAACACTTACACTTGGTCATTACCTACAAAATGACACTTCACCACAACTCCTTTCTAGCTACAACACACTCTACCTCCTATGATGGAATATTCACAACTCATCACTTCTTAGTCTACCCATAAGGGAAAACTCTTCATTAGTAACGTACTAGGTGCATGACTATAGTAACATAGCTCTTCAAAACACTCTCTCCCTTTCTTAGATCACTAAATCTATGCATACTTTCCTCTAACTCTGGGCTTTTTCACTACTACTGCTCATGATCTCTTAACATATGCTACCTTTTAGGGTGAAAATATTACCCGAGCTCTAAACATACCACCTCATAAGGATCTCAGCTGAAACAAGGCTTAGGGAAGAGAGTACAACTCGATTTTAGTTCAAACGCACGATTCATATGAATATGGACGCATTCCTCTGAAACTGAACACTTACTCACTCATGGGCTTTTCTCAAGCTCCTCTGGAGTCACATGACTTCCTCAAGATTCTTGCAAAGAACAACTCATCGATAAAGGACGAACTTTGCTTTTCAACCACCTCTAGTATTAGGGGTAGTCGAATGAATCTGAGAAACGCACGAGTATGAATAAATCTATATGACTTAGCTCTATTGCACGATTAAGAGTATAAAAGAAGGGAAACATTTCCTAAATGTATATCGTCACTTATTTATAGAAGTGGAGCCCTCACAACCACAAATAAGATCCTACTTGACGTTTATCACGACCCAAGCCTACACCCTAGACGTGGCCGGCACTCGAGAACCATTGCTAGTCCCCAATCGAACCCTCATCTTGGCTGACTACAAGCGGAAGACTAACACAAGCATACAAAGCTCAAAAACTGAATTACAATGCAAAGATTTTCTCAAAATGTCTCAAAATGAATAACTTAGAATATAATAAAATATTCAACTAGGCAAAAATATGCAACTCAAGTTTTTAAAACATTTAACAAGATAAATGAAACAAACTTCTCAAAAACTATTATCTATCTATGAAACCTCTAACTGACAAAGATGAAAGTCGGGACAAGAGCCACGACATCCTAACAACTAATATAACTGAAAGTACAAGTGGAACCCTCCGGAAGCAAGGAGGCTCATCATAGCTAAATCGAAATGCATGCGGTATCAACGAAGCTCCTATTGATGATCCTGAATACCCGTATCTGCATCATGAAACGATGCAGGACAAATGGCTTAGTACATGGAATGTACGAGCATTTAAGGGGAGTTCTAAAGCATAACATAAGCTTGAACTTGATAAATAGGAAACATACTTACCTCTTCTCAACTCACTCAACTCAACTCAATTCAAAGAAACATAGTTCAACTCAACTCAAGGAATACACAAGGATACTCAAAACTACTCAAACTTACTCAACTTAGAAGTACTCAAGGGTAAGATACCCAACTCAAAAATAAGGTTCTTAACTCAGTGAAATAGTGCTCAACTCAACAATAAAGTACTCGACTCAATGAAACACATTTCAACTCAAGAAACTCAAGGACAAAGCAACAATAAGAGATGCAATATATGGAAAGATTTTAAAACAGTAGATAACAACTAAATGTATTGAAGAACACAATAACAACTCAATTTGTATATATTGAAATATTATATAACTTTGTGGGAGTTTCTCTAATCGTTAACCATCACTATGAGCTATGTGATGATACAACGTCTCACCCACACTACTAGAAATTTCCTATAACTTACCAGGATATAGAACGCCTCAACTAACTTGATCCACTATCTATGCTAAAAGGCATTAAGGAATCATCTAAAAAGTATGACATTTTCTACCGACGTTGGCTACATGGTTTATGGAGACTTGAATTATCTCAACTCGTCCCCATATCGGTGCTCAATAATACTCCCAAAATATACTCAGCTCATATGTTTAAAAACATAACGCTTTCTGTGGTTTGAGATTATTACTCAAAATCTTTCTTTAAAAAGAGATGTTACTCAAACTACTCAAAACTTTTTTGGGAAATCTCAGTTTCCTTATCTTTTAAATGTGAAAACATTTACTCTTGGGAATACTTAGTTCCCATTTATTATTTTAAAGAAAATGAACTCGACTCAACTCTTTCTCAACTCAAGGGCTCAAGTCTTAAAACAAGTTTAGAAAAATTTCTAAAAGACTTCTCAAAATAAGGTTCATGCCAAATTATGGACGTGAACCACTCCATTCAATGTTTTTTAATAACCATACATAGAACTCAATACTCGGCACTCAATAACTCAGAATTCAAGAACTTCAATGATACTACTTATTTTAAGAATGCTCAACTCATAGGGTTAATGCGGAAGTATGGGCATGAACTACTCAACTCAGGGACTCAATGATACTTCTCATCTCCAGACTGCTCAACTTATAAGATTCATGCGGAATTATGGGCATGAACTACTCAACTCAAGGACTTCATGGGTAACATGTAATACTCCCATGATTAGGAATATAATCTAAAAAAGGTTAGGAACTCAATACTCAAGACTTACCTCTCAAAGATACTTCAACTTATACAGTTCATGTGGAATTTATGGGCATGAACGACTCGACTCAAGGGTCTACATAACGATATGGAACTCATGTATACAACTCTTCTCATTCTCATACTTACTTCCTCAAAACTGAGCTCAAATCAATAGTTGATCTCAAAGGATTCACCATTGAACTCAAAGACTTTCTTGAACTCTACTCTTAACTATCATTTGAATGTGAATTATGAATTAAAGAGTTATGGTTCATGATATGAAGGATCTCGTGATGATAAAGTAGACTCATGAATAGATTCTCCTCACTCTCATGCTCACTTGCTCGAGTCTTGAAACAAGCTGTTAGAAATTGTAGAAGACTCCTATAAAAGACTCATAGGGGCTTTCTCAAAAAATGTTCGAAAGAACTCTCAAAACTTGACTCTTAACTCTACCTTGAATTTGATTTATGAATTCAAGGTTGTAATTTGTGATAGGAAAGATCACGTGATATTTAGGCGTGTTTTTAGATAGTTAAACATGAGAAACTATCAAGAAATCCTTGTCTGGAAGCAAGTCCGCAACGCGGAGATGCATTTTAATATTTGGTCGTGAAATGACTTTTGAGGCAGAGAGGTCCGCGACCTCTCCACGACGCGGAGATGAATTCTGTAAAAAGGAAAGGCAGGTCCGCGACGCGGACTGGGTTTCCAGTTTCACCCGACTTTTTGCTTCTTCATTTTCTAACCCTAATTCGCCTAAATTTGATTCTTTTTCTAAATTTCTCTTTAGATTCAGATACCTAGTATATGTACACAAGAATCTAATCAAACACAACTCTAGAATCGACACGATTTCCTCAAGAACTCATTAATCTCATCTAGACTTGAGAACTAAAGCCAATTTCAAGAACACAATTCAAGAACATCAAACCTTCAACTTTCTAGAATGAATTTAATGCTGAAATTCCACAATTAAAGCAACCATTTGTACCTGCCAAACATTTTCCCCTATGCTTCTTGCCACACCTAGAGCAAGTAGTTATTGAAGATCCACCACCATTACGTCCTTAAGGTTTATAGTTAGACACTCTATCTTTGTTGAACTTAGAGGTAAAATCATTGGAAGAACCTTGACCAGAAAACCTTTTCTAGAATTGAGGACGCTCATGTCCACCGAACCCAGAATGAGAAAAGTCACTACCACCGGTCCTTTCCCTCCTGGACTCTCTTCCCCTTTCCTTAAGTTTTTCCTCTTCAATTTGTTGGGAATGTATTATCAAATGGGATATATCCATCTCTTTAATCAACATAGTGGTGCGACATTCTTTGACAACCAAATCGAAAACACCCGACACAAACTTACTCATCCTTACCCTAGAGTCGGCAACCATAGTTGGAGCATACTTAGCCAATTGAGTAAACTTCAAAGAATACTCTTTCACTCATATTTCCTTGTCAGAGGTTAATGGACTCAAGCACTTTTGTTTCTCTCATTTCAAGAGGACACACATCAAGCGCCCTCTCTTCCTTCAATTGGTTAAACCAGACTTGAGCAACACCCTTGAGTTGATGAGCAAATATTTCCGCGTTCTCCACCATACAAAATCCCATAATTCACACTATTTTATATACCTCATCAATGAACTCTTGAGGATCCTCATCAACCTTGGAACCATGGAAGTCCAAAGGATTTATCCTAGTGAAGTATCTTATCCTTATTGTCGCCTTACCCACATTTGGGTTCATGGGAGCAACGACTTCTCTATTAGCTTGGGTTGTCATAGATTGAGCCAACACTCAGAAAGAGGCTCATAACTCAGCATGAGTACTTGCTCAACCAAAGGATCAACAAGAACTTAAGAAACTTTGGGGTCCACGATCTCACTCGTATTCGTTCTCACGTAAGCTCTTCGAGGGGCCATTTCCTGAAAAGCATCAAGCAAGATTTAGGAGAAGGATCTTTATAGATATAGACTCTATGGCACAACTTTGGAGTAATGAAAACAATGAAGTTTCCTAAAAATTTGGTACTCTCCTATTCTTAAATGTGGTACGCTTCACACTCATGAACATGTCAGACATCCTAAGACCTTTTATGTAACGACTCGATTAGTGTGACTTTAGGTTATTGCCTATGCTTTTTTAGAACCTAGATGGAGCAAGGTAGAAGCCTAGGGTGCAACCAAGGGGTCTAGACTTGAAATATAGGGTGAATGAAGCCTTGTTCCTTGAAGGGCTATTTGGCGATGGGGGTATTTGATCACCTTTGTGCCCTTCTGATCGCCTAGTGGCTGCTCCATTTGGCCAATATGCTGGACCAAAGGGTGAGTTTGAGGAGTTTAGAACCAGTGTGGTAGACTCATATGAGACCTTGAGTGATGTGGTAAGGTCGATTGTGAGCAAGAGTTGCTTAATGAGGACCTTCCTAGTTTAAAAGTACAAGTATGTTGATCGTTTCTTGTAAGTTGTGGATGTCTTGATTAAGGTTCCCTTGTGGTGTTCATGTTGACCTTAGTTGGTTTTACTCCTAAGTGGGGGATAGTATGAGGAGTAGTAAGGTTGTTGAGAGTTCCGATATCCTTACCTCTTTCTTTATGTGCCCATTCAAGCCTAAGACGAAGAGTTCCTTTTTGGCTTGTTTCATGTTTTTGGAGTCATGTGTGACATTGTGTTTTCATGTTCTCCTTATTTTATGCATGTCCTAGTTGGATTCTTGTTTAGTTGAGAAAATGAGTTTTCATGATTTATTGTTCCTCATGTTGATATGCAATTATTTTGAGTTGCTTATATGCTTCATGAGGTTAAATGTTGAACATGCCTAAATGTGCTTTATTGAAAAGATGCATAATGTGCTTTTATGAGAAAATTGCTCAAATGAGCATGATGTGAGTTGGAGAAGGAAGTTCCTCCAACGAAATGAGAAATGTGGTTGCTTTGAAGAATAATGAGTTTGTAGATGTAGTTCCTACTTTCTTGTATATGCATTGAACTTATTGATGTGGAGTTGATGTTTCCTCCTATGATTATGCATATATATTGATGTGTCATGATTTTTGGGCTGCTAGTTTCGAGTTATTTTCCCTTAATGTGTTTAAAGTGTCATTTGAGGACGAATGTTCCTAAGTGGGGGATAATGTAACAACTCGGAAAATGATAGGTTGAACTAGAGCCTTAACGTTGGGTTAGTGTGACTTTAGGTTGTTGCCTATGATGTTTTAGAACCTAGAGGGAGCAAGGTAGAAGCCTAGGGTGCAAGAAAAGGGCCTAGACTAGCAAGATAGGGTAAAGGAAGCCTTGTTCCTTGAAGGGTTGTTTGGCGATGGGGTTGTTTAATCACCCTTGTGCCCTTGTGATCTCCTAGTGGCTCCGCCATTTGGCCAAGATGTTGGACCAAAGAGTGAGATAAGTCTAAGCTCGCCAACCAACTTGGCGTGCCGCCCATTGACCCCTCTTGATCGCCTAGTGGACTGCCCAATTTGGGAGCTAACTGGAAAATTGGGCGAGCCAAGGGTACACCTGGCTAGTCGCCTAGTGACCTTGGCGAGCCAAGAGGGGTAAATGGGCGAGTTAAGTCGTGAAGGATGTGAAATTTTAAGTTGTAACTTTAAAGGTCTCTGAGTCCTCTTTCCAACGCCACCGAGTTTGCCCAATTCCGACCTTGGAGTAAAAAGTTACGCCTGAAATAGTGAAGCACTGTCAGGCTGGAAAAATGGGCGAGTCAAGGGCCATTAGGCGAGTGGCCTAGTGCCCTTGGCAAGCCAAGGGGTGCAAAGGGAGAGCTTAGACAGGTTTGGTGCAAGCTTTTAAGTTACAACTTTAAGGGTCCTTGGTCTTTTTCCAAAGTTAAGTCCTTATTATTCTACTCCTTTCCTAGCAACTATAAGACCCTTTTTAGACCTAAATCCTTTCACTTAAGTCGCTCCAAATAGAATAAAAAAGAAACCCACCTCCTCTCAAATATTTCTCTCTCAAGAAGTTCCCAAAGAATAAGAAGAAGAAGAAAAAGAAGAGGGAGCTAGGGTTTTGGATTCAAGGTGTTTCTTTATCAAATTTCTTGAGCAATCTTAGTAAAGGTATGGTGATCCTTCATCTAGGGTTAATTTTCACCCAAGAGTCAATTTCAAAGATGTTTTCAAGGTTTTCAAGTTCCACCAAAAAAACCTAGATTTCACTCAAACTCATGGGTTCTTGCATCAAAAGATTTCAAATGATAAAGTATGATTACATTGATATTTAAGTGATGTTTTAAGATGAAAAACTCTATGAACCCGTGATTTCTCTAAATTTCTAAATTTGTCTTATGAAGTGGGTTTTATGATTATGAATGAATGTTGATGGAATTATGCTTAGATTGAATTATACTATTGAATTCTATTTTTATTTATGCCTATCTATGGTGAATTGTTGGAGGATTGAGGAATTGTAATTCAAGGATTTGGAAAGGTAAGTTGTGACCTAATTCTAATCTAAAGTAGAATTGTTCTTGAATTGTTGATCCACTTGAAAGGTGAAGGTGTCTAGTTACTTTGTATATTGATCCACTTGACAGGTGGAGGTGGTTACTTATGTGTACATTATGATCATCACCTTGAAGGCATTATATGAGGAATTGAAGTATTGTCATGATGTTGTGTATATGATTGTGAAGTGAAGGTTATACTTGTGGTTCCAATGGTGGAATGATGATCTTATATGGAATGTGAATGTGTTGTGATTGAAAGTGTATTCTCACTAAACACTTATGAATGTTGATAGTAGAATGTGAAGGGTTTCTATGTTGTAATGTCTTATCTTGACTTGGTAGACTTAGGTGCCCTCTTCTTGATAAATGAAAGCTATGATTGAATGTGATCTCTTGACTTGGTAGGCTTAGGCATCCTTCTCTTGAGTAATGAATGTATCTTGACTTGATGTCTTAATGTCTTGAATTGGTAGACCTAATGTTGGTAGCCTCTTCATTAATGAATGAATGAATGTCTTGATTGGTAGACCTAATGTTGGTAGCCTTTCTATAAATGAATAATGAGGTGTTTTAGACTACGACTTGAATCGGTAGACCTAAAGTTAGTGGCCCTTCATAGAGAGTCTAGAACCCTATGTGAATGTGAAACCTTGAAGCGGTAGACCTAATGGTGGTGGCCTCTTTCTTGTGTGAAATGATGAACCTAGAGACGGTAGACTTAATGGTGGTGGCTGTCTCTAGGAAGCTCAATGAGCTATCCTTAATGTACCTTGAACGATAGACCTATTTGTGGTGGCCCTTCTTGGTAAAAGTACTTAGGATCAATTGGACCAATGTTGGTGGCCCTCTCTAGTACACTAATGTTAATGAAACTACTCCATGGGAACTAAGGCTAAGCACCTGTCACGACCCAAGCCTAGGGCCTAGACGTGACCGGCGAATGGGGAACCCGAAGGAACCCCAAACAAGCCTCATAGCATATCATTACACATCCTTGGTCG
>JAJOOR010029588.1:0-24682 GCA_036250505.1 Solanum acaule
GCTCTTATACTACATTAAAAACATGAACTCTCTAACTTAATTGTTAAATTACTATACTACAATCACGCCCCGAGGCTACCCCCTTGACGTAACACAAGACCTAGGATCACGAGTGACCCCAAGCTAACCCTGAGTCTGGCATATCATAAGCATACTGAAAATAACTAAGTAAAGCATGAACTATGCTGAAACTAAAACAGTGGATATCTGAAAATGGGGAAAAACCCAAGTAGTCTGAATATAAGTGAAATAAACTAAGAGTTTAATGATAACTTAACCACTTAACAACTCAAGCTGTATCTATTACTATGTCTGAAAAGCCTTTAACTGAGTTAAGTTGCTGGGACATGCCACCAGCTAAATCTAACAAAACTGAAACTAAAAATAATGACTAAAATGAAAGCACGTCTATTGTCCTCGAAATATTAGGACTTACCTCTGAAGCTGCTGAATGTGGACCAAGAATCTGGATGCTGAGTACCTGAACCTACATCATGAAAGGATGTAGCACAGAGTATGTGTCAGTACTTGGAAAGTATTGAGCATGCAAAATATAATTACTAAGTTGAACAAATATATATGAGCTGAACAAAGCATAACTGAGCAATGACATAATCTGAGCAAGAATATAAATACTGAAACATAACTGAAAAGCTAAGATGAATGCAATGACCAAGTACTAATCATGAAGATAACATGTTGAACTGTATACTGATATAAATGCTGAAAACCTAGTCAAATGCACTAAGAGTGACGATGGGAGATACTATTAACTGACATAAACCACGTGAGCTAAACATGGAGTCCGATGTACACGCCCCATCGCGAGGAACCAATATACCTTGCTAGAGGTATAAAGGAATGAATGTGGCGTGATCACTAATACTGATGCCCAATAGAGGGGACTTATAATCCTACGTGGGCACGTTGTTCTGGGACTATGAGGGTATATTGAACCCTAGTTCAACTCGGTGCTAAGTCTATTCCCAACTGAATACATATGAAGCTAAAATGCACTAAATACTAAATAGCTCAAAATACTGACATGCTAACTGAGAATGCAACATTTATATACTGATAATGTGACATTCAAAATTTGGAGCATGAGATTATCTGTTCAACTAACTTAGCAAGTATAATTCATGAACTAATATAATTTACATAAACTAGGGTTCTGAGTTTTATAAAAGGAAATAAGCAACACTTCTAAGAAAACATGTTATTTAGACTATGGATACTATAGCAACTTAAATCATAACAATTCTCCAAAATTTTACAAACCCTGAGTCTAAACAAGCTATGTAGAATCAAGGAACTGACTGAATTCTAGTGACCTAGTGGATGAAACGAACCCACTAGTGAAATCTCACATACCTAGTGACGAAATCTACAGAGAAATCCTTTGGATTTTGGGGATGAAACTTGAAGAACACTACTGCTTGTTCTTGAAAGAAACTGGCGCCTCTTTCTCTTCTTTTCGTTCTAATTTGGATGACTTTTGCAGAATGAGGGTTCTGGATTTCTCTGACTAGCTTATTAGGCTCTGACTGAGTAAAATGACGTATTTTAGGCATCAAGCCACGTAGTTTATGTGCCCTAACGCATAGGGAAGGACAAAAATGATCCTGACTTAAAAGCTGACGAAGGCCATCTACTACGGGACTGACGGGCCGTCATTTGAACTACCGGCCATCTAGTGGGGTTGTGGATCATGGTCTGCCTGATAGGGCTTCACTAAAACAAGCATAACTTTTTACTCCGATCTTGGATTTTAGAAAATTCGATGGCGTTGGAAAGAGGATTCAATTATGTTTAATTTGATTATTCCTAGGCCTCCTAATTTATTTCTTGTTAAAAGATATGACCATTTGAAGTTGACCCAACAACCATTTTCCTCTAAATAGATGCTGGCCCTCACCTATGGCCAGACCTATGGTCCATAAGTCCAACCACAGACCGTACTGGTCTGCCTTGGATGGGATCAGAGACCATCAAACTTTGGACCCCAATAACTGAACCAACCTACGGTCCATGGGTCCATCAACAGACCGTGGTCACGGCCGTAGGTGTCACTTTTTGATCCTGAATTTTTCCTAAGTCTGGAACTGAATCACGGGATGCCACCTACGATCCGTGGTCTGACACACGATCCATCAGTGGCTTCCGTTGGTTCTGACACCAGATCCTGGAAAGCTATATTTTTCCATCTTCTCGAATCAGATGTGTTACAATATCTCCTCCCCCTTGGGAACATTCATCCTCAAATGAAGTCTAAACAAGCTGAGAATGGAGGGAAGGGCTATAATCCCTATTACTGGGTACTATAAATTGATATCTAACTAAACTGAGTTCCATGAACATGCAAATGTGCTGAAATGCAAGAATAACTGAGGGAACAAGATACTGATACTGAATTACACAAGAGTAAACTGAGAGATTGGAGAGGAACTATTACCTCAAGTTGAAACGAAATCAGAAGGAAAGAGGTGACAATACTTAGCCATCATGGCTGCTTTTGCTTCCCAAGTAGCTCCCTCTACGAGCTGACTCCTCCATAAAACCTTTACTGAAGTGACCTTTTTATTTCTCAACGTACGAACCTGACAATCGAGAATTATAATCGGCACCTCTTCATAAGTGAGACTATCCTTCACAATTTCACTCTCTAATGTTAATATCGATGTCGGGTCACCCACACACTTCTTCAACAAGGATATGTGAAAGACTAGATGAACCGCTGCTAGTTTTGCTGGAAACTCAGACTCATAAGCCACATTATGGATTCTTTAAGGACCTACATATCTAGGACTGAGCTTCCCTTTCTTGCCAAAGCTCATTACTCGCTTCATATGTGACATCTTCAGGAAGACCCAATCATCAATTTCAAACTTTAAGTCCCTTCTCTTCACATCTGCACAAGACTTCTGATGACTCTGAGTTGTCTTTAGTCTATCTCTGATGAGCTAAACTTTTTCCATAGCCTCATGAATCGAATCTGGCCCAATCAAGGTTGTTTCACCTACTTCGAACCAACTAATTGGAGACTTGCATCTACGCCCATATAGTGCCTCATACGGGGCCATCTGAATACTGGAAGGAAAGCTATTATTATAGGCAAACTCTATAAGAGGTAGGTGATCATCCCAGCTACCTTTGAAATCGATCATACAAGCTCTCAACATGTCTTCTAAGGTCTGAGTGGTACGCTCTACCTAACCATCCGTCTGTGGATGAAATATTGTACTGAGATTTACCCGAGTACCAAAACCTTACTGGAACAGTTTCCAAAAATGAGATGTAAACTGAGGACCTCTATCTGAGATGATAAACAAAGGAACCCCATGCAACCTGACTATCTCATTGATATAGAGTTTGGCTTAGTCCTCCGCTGAATCCATGGTCTTGACAACCAAGAAGCGAGCAGACTTTGTGACTCTGTCCACTATTACCCAAATGGAGTCATGCTGCCTGCGAGTACGAGGTAAACCCGTAATGAAGTCCATGTTTATCACTTCCCACTTCCATGTAGGAATGCCAATCTCTTGAGTCATACCTCTTGGTTTCTAATGTTCTACCTTAACCTGTTGACAGTTAGGACACTTAGCCACAAAATCTGCAATGTACTCTTCATGCCGTTCCACCAAAAGAGTTCCCGTAGATCACAATACATCTTAGTGGCACCTGGATGAATGGAAAATCTGAAATTATGGGCTTCTGTAAGGATCTTCTTCCTCAACTCACCCACATTAGGAACATATAAGCGACCCTGGTAACGAAGCACACCATCTCCCCCTTGGGAGAAAACCTCAACTTTCTGCTGATGAACTGTACCTTTCAACAAAATTAATATAGGATCACTATCCTATTTTTGCTTAACCTCCGCTACCAATGAAATTCTTACCCATTCTGAGCTATCACACAACCATATGATGTGTCCGTAAGGCAAACTCCTAAGCGATCAAGCCGGTGAACATCTTTGGCTAACTCTTTCTTTTCTTCCTCAACATGTGCTACACTACCCATAGATAGTCTGCTGAGAACATCAGCCACTACATTAGCCTTACCCAGATGGTAAAGCACATTTATGTCATAGTCTTTAAGGAATTCAAGCCATCTCCTCTAACAAAGATTTAACTCTTTCTAGGTAAAGACATACTGGAGGATTTTATGATCTATGAACACATCAACATGAACACCATACAACTAGTGTCTCCAAATCTTTAGGGTAAATACTACGGCTGCAAGCTCGAGGTCATGAGTCGGGTAATTCTTCTTGTGAACCTTAAGCTGTTTAGAAGCAATAGCTATGACCTTAGCTCGCAGAATCAACACACAACCTAGCCTGACCCTGGAGGCATCACAATAAATCACATAACTATCTGAACCATACGGTAAAGCCAAGATGGGAGTTGTAGTCAACCTAGTCTTCAGTTCTGAGAAGCTTTTCTCACACTCATCTGACCACTGAAAGTGGACCTTCTTTTGAGTCAACTTGGTCAATGGGGAAGCTATGGATGAAAATCCTTCAACAAATCTCCTGCAATAACCGACCAAATCTAAGAAACTTTTGATATCTGTTGGAGAGGTAGGTTTGGGCTAGTGTTTTACTACCTCAATTTTCCAAGAATCCACTCGGATCCCTTCCCTAGATACCACATGACCAAGGAAAGCGACCGACTATAACCAGAATTAACATTTGCTAAACTTAGCGAATAACTGGCGATCTTTGAGAGTTTGCAGAACAACTCTTAGATGAGTCGCATGCTCCTCCTCATTCCGAGAATAAATGAGAATATCATCAATAAAAGACAATAACGAACAAGTCCAAATACTGTTTGAACACCCTGTTCATTAAATCCATGAAAGCTGTAGGAGTATTTGTTAGTCCAAAAGACATAACTATAAAGTCATATTGACCATACCAAGTTCTGAAGGCTGTCTTCGGAATGTCACTATCTCTGACTCTGAGCTAATAATAGATGGATCTAAGGTCTATCTTAGAAAAGCAACTAGCACCCTGAAGTTGGTCGAACAAGTCACCAATCCTGGGATGGGATACTTATTCTTGATTGTGACTTTGTTCAACTAATGATAGTCAATGCACATTCTAAGAGAACCGTATTTCTTTCGCACGAACAACACTAGAGCACCCCATAGAGAGATGATGGGTCTGATGAAGCCCTTATCTAGAAGGTCTTTCAACAACTCTTTCAATTTCTTACTCTCTACTGGAGCCATTCTGTAAGGAGGAATCCAAATGGGGTGGGTATCTAGAAGGAGATCTATTCTGAAGTTGATTTCCCTTTCGGGAGGAACTCCGGGAAGATCTTCTGGAAACACATTTACTATTGGGACTAACTCAAGAGTTAGGGTTTCAGAGATTGAATCCTTAACCTGAATAAGATGATAGACATAACCTTTGGAAATCATTTTTATGGCCTTAAGGTAAAAGATAAACCGATCTATAGGCACTGAGCTACCACCCTTCCATTCTAAGACTGGCTCATTTAGAAACTGAAATAGAATGATCCTCGTTCTACAATTGATTGAGACATAACAGGAATGTAATCAATCCATGCCTAGAATGATATCAAAATCTACAATTTCTAACTCTACAAGGTCTGGTGAGGTGACTTTCTGGGAAACTATGATAGGGCAATTTTTGTATATCTGTCTAGCTATTATTGGGTCACCAACTGGAGTGCATACTAAGAAGGGGGGTTCTGAGAGAGTTTCTGGATTGACATCGAAGTTTACTGCTATATAGGGAGTTACAAAAGAAAGTGTAGCCCCTGGATCTAACAATGCATAAAAATCTAAATGAAAGACTTGTAACCAGTGACCACATGAGGAGAATCTTCCTGGTCTTGGCGAGCCTGGAGGGCATACAACCTGTTTTGGTGCTGACCGCCACCTGTACCAGAAGAAGCACCCTGTTGAGTTGGGCGACCTACTGGTGCTACTGGAGGTGTCACTAAAAGCTATTGTTGTTTCCTTATTACCCTTGACTAGTAAAAGAGCAATCCTTCAACCTATGGCTAGACTGACCACACCCAAAACACCTTTCCCTGTCTGCAAGATACTAGCCCGGATGGTTCTTACCACACTTTGGACAAGTTGGGAAACTCCTGTTACCTGAAGTACTCCTAGAGACTTAGAGCCTGATGCCCTACCTTTATGATCTTGTCGAAACCTGGGGGATTAAGCACTAGCTGATGAAGGTGTTGGGGCTATAGTGCTTTGCTGAAACTGTGAGTCTACCTCCCAACTTTTGTTGTGAGTATTCATAATTCCCTCTTCTGGCCTTTTTGTTGTCCTTGGCCATTTCCCTAAGCTTATATCCCTTAACTTGCTGAGCATGAGTCATTATTCTGGAGATATCCATATCCCCTTTAACATTCCTGCACTCGGTCTTTACTAAATTGGATACTCCAAACAAGAAATTGCTCATTTGTGCCCTCGAATCAGCAACGATATATGGAGCATACTTGGAGAGCTGAGTGAACTTCAGTCTGTATTCTTGGACTGACATTGAGCCTTGCTTCAAGTTCATAAACTCTTGGGCCTTAGCCTCCCTCAACTCTCTCGGGAAGAACTTGTCCAGAAAAGCTCCAGTAAAATAATTTCATGTCACAACAGATGCATTCTCACCCCTATTTTTCTTTCACTGTGAACCAAATATAAACTGCGTTCTTGAGTTGCTAGGATGCTAACTCAACACTCTCAGTACTAGTCACTTGCATTACTCCAAGAATCTTCTTAACCTCATCAATGAAGTTCTGTGGGTCCTCACCAACCTTCGACCCTAGAAACTCAGGTGGATTTATCCGAACAAAGTCTCAAACCCTATCTGCAACTGATCTACCATTAGTGTTTGCAGGAACTGAGGCCTGTTGATTGTTCTGATTGGCCACACTCTGAGCCAAGAGCTGGATCGCATTCTGAAATTTTGCATTCTTAACCTCATTGTTCAGGACTAGGAGGAACTGCATTAGCATTGCGTGCATTATCATTCCATGCATTAGCTCTATGATGAGGCATGATCTGAAATGCATAACGACGAATTATAAGGGAGAAGTTGGATCATACCTCACGCACGATAAGAATAGCAAAGAAAGTGATTTTTTTCTTAAAATACTTCGTAGCCCCCCTCATAGATGTGGTGCGCTTCATACCCATGAAAGAGCCTGTACTTAGTACAGCTTTCAAACACCCTAGAACTCTTGAACCTAATGCTCTGATACCAAGTTTGTCACACCCCGAGTCTACCCTTTGACGTAACACGAGACCTGGGATCACGAGTGACCCCAAGCTAACCCTGAGTCTGGCATACCATAAGCATACTGAAAATAACTAATTAAAACATGAACTATGCCAAAACTAAAACAGTGGATATCTGAAAATGGGGAAAACCCTAAATAGTCTGAATATAAGTGAAATAAACTAAGAGTTTAGTGATTACTGAAACAACCATTTAACAACTCAAGATGAATCTACTACTATGTCTGAAAAGCCTCTAACTGAGTTGAGTTGATGGGACATGCCCCAACTAACTCTAACAAAACTGAAACTAAAAATAATGAATAAAATTAAAGCATATCTATTGTCCTAGAAATATAAGGACTCACCACTGAAGCTGCTGAATGCGGACTGAGAATCGATCTAAGCGTGATGTGGATGCTGAGTACCTGAACTTATATCATGAAAGGATGTAGCACAGAGTATGCGTAAGTACTTGGAATGTACTGAGCATGTAGGATATATATACTAAACTGAACAAATATATATGAGTTGAACAAAGCATAACTGAGCAATGACATAATCTGAGCAAGATATAAATACTGAAACATAACTGAATAGCTAAGCTAAATGCAATAATCAAGTACTAATCATGAAGATAACATGTTGAACTGATTTAAATGTTGAAAACCTCTTCAAATGCACTATGAGTTTGACTGTGGGAGCTACTATTAACCAACATAAACCACGTGAGCTAAACGTAGAGTCCAATGTATACGGCCTATTGAGAGGACCCAATATACCTTGCAATGGGTATAAAGGCATGACTATGGTGTGATCACTAATACTGATTCATGCCCAACAAAGGGGACTTATAATCCTATTCGCGCACGTAGTCTTAGGACTATGAGGGTACGCTGAAACCTAGTCCAACTCAGTACTAAGTCTACTCTTAAATAAATACATATGAAGCTAAAATGCACTAAATATTGAATAGACCAAAATACTGACATACTAACTGAGAATGCAATATTTATATATTGAGAATGTGACATTCGAAATTTGGAGCATGATTTTCTGTTTAACTGACCTAGCAAGTATAATTCATGAACTAAGAGAATTTACACAAACTAGGGTTCTGAGTTTTACACAAGAAATTAAGCAACGTTTCCAAGAAAACATGTTATTTAGACTATGGATACTATAGCAATTGAAATCACAACAATTCTCCAAGATTTTACTAACCTTAAGTCTAAACAAGCTATGTAGAATCAAGGAAGTGACTGAATTCTAAGGACCTAGTGGATGAAAGGAACCCACTAGAGAAATCCCACATACCTGGTGACAAAATCTACGGAGAAAATTCTTTGGATTTCGGGGCTAAAACTTGAAGAACATTGATGCTTGTTCTTGAAAGAAACTGGCGCCTCTTTCTCTTCTTTTCGTTCTAATTTGGATGACTTTTGGAGAATGAGGGTTCTTGGTATGTCTGACTAGATTATTAGCCTTTGACTGAGTAAAATAGTGAAGTTTAGGAATGAAACGATGTAGTTTAAGTGCCCCAACGCATAGGGAAAGGACAAAAACGTTCATGACTTAAAAGCTGACGAAGGCTATCTACTACGGGACTGACGGGCCGTCGTTTGAACTACCAGCCGTCGACTCGGGTTGTGGTTTAAGGTCTGCCTAATAGGGCTTCACTAAATTGAGCATACCTTTTCACTCTGAGCTTGGATTTTATCAAACTCAATGGCATTGGAAAGAGGATTGAATTATCTTTAATTTGATAGGTCATGAACCACTTAATTCACTTCGTGCTAAAAGATATGACAGTTTGAAGTTGACCCAACAACCATTTTCCTCTAAATAGTTGCTGACCCTCACCAGCAGCTAGACCTATGGTCCGCAGGTCCAACCACAGACCATACTGGTCGGCTGTGGGTGGGATCTGAGACCATCGAACTTTGGACCCCAATGACAGAACCAACCTACGGTCTGTGGGTCCATCAACGGACCGTGGTTCCTGGTCATAGATGTCACCTTTTGATCCTAAATTTTTCCTAAATCTGGGATTGAACCACGAGACCTCACCTACGCTCCATGGTATGACACATAATCCGTAGGTGGCTTCCGTTGGTTCTGACACCAGATCCTAGAAAGCTGTATTTTTCCATCTTCTCGAATTAGAGGTGTTACAACTACCCCAAACGTAAAACACACAATTTAGTATATCTTTATGTTTTACATTATATCATATTCATTGTTTATTTATATTATAAGATATACTAAAAGCATAAATTTTGTTACATTGAAGGGTTGTACTTTTTCAAAGTTTTGTGATTTTTCTGATAAGGCACAACAAACACCTATTCATGCTACCCTTTGTTGACTATATATAGAGGGTTCCCTCACATTTTTAAACTACAATTTTTTAAGTTTTCTATTCTTCTTAAAACACAACATTTAGCACATATCTATATATCATACTATATTTTTTTATCTTATAAATATATTAACAACACATACTTTTTTCATATTGAAGGATTATAACTTTTTCGAAGGGTTGTGACTTTTCCAAAGAGTTATGACTTTTCTGAAGGGTTGTGACTTTTCCAAAGTATTATGACTTTTTTGATGAGTTGTAACTTTTCCAATGAGATGTGACTTTTCCAATGGGTTGTGATTTTTTATTCCTCCTCCTCATTCTCCTCCTTAAAACACTCAATTTAGTGCATTTATATTTCATAATAAATTGATTTACTTATATATATATATATATATATATATATATATATATATTATATTAAAAGAAGAAACATTTTCACATTGAAGGGTTTTGACTTTTTTCAGAGAATTGTGACTTTTTCGAAGGATTGTAACTTTTTCAAAGAGTTGTGACTTTTTCGATGAGTTGTGAACGTTTCAAAGGGTTGTGAGTTTTCTGAAGAGTTGTGACTTATCTTATAAGACATAATAAGCACCTACCCCTAAAAGATTTGAAATAGCCACTACAAGTAAACCAAACACAACACATCCCCTGCCTACTATATCTAAATCTACAATCAAAATAAACAAAATATATCAATCTAATCCCATACTTTCAGGAGATAGCCTCACATCTCAGCAGGAATTACTCCCAGCCATACCTGAAAAACTACACAAAACAAATCCGGTTGAATTAGAACTGAAGCATAGTAACACTGATCTACCAGATACTAACATTACTTCAATGGGAGATCTATCTCTAAATGGCAATCTCATCTCCAAATCAACTCAAAAGATTACCAACGAAACATGTATAGCAAATGGTAAGGAGGTACAACACAATCTCCTAGTACAACCTATAATGGACAATAGAAATCTTAAAACAAAAAATAACATTACTATATATCTTCCCCTGACCAAGACACAACCAACACCTTTCACAAACAAGAATAAATGATTAATGGCAATACAAAACCACTCATTACCACTACCAACAACAAAACATTATGCAAAGACAACGCATACTACTTAAAATATGAGCAACCACCACCACAAACCCCACCAACTGATAAGGAACAACCAAACCTACCATAATCCCCTACCTCAAACGTTTCTAAATTACTACCCTCCGACTTACTCATACGACCCTCATTAAGTCCCCCAGATGGCAGAGGTGCCATCTTACGTCCCACACCACCTAGCTTTCCAACATTTGATCAATCATTTGACCCCCTTCGACCTAAACTACCAAACCCAAAACCCCACCTCCTTTAGATCTATCCTCATGTTGTCCAGCCCCCGTCTTATGTGAATTTGGAGGGTTACCTCTTCTGATAGAGGAAATATTGACAGGCAGCTTCATAAGACTAGATGCAACACAACTAGAACAAACATAGGAACTGACGACAGTAGAATTCTATCACATTCTCCACCTCCCATCGTCGCTCTCCAACTTGAGTATGCACCATCTCAACCTTATACACCAATTAAACAACTTCGTGCACACGTCGCTGCAATAAATCATAGACATTCAAAACTCATTTCAACCCAACGAGGAGACTCTAAACTATGAGGAGGACGAAAACATTAAAGACCAAGTAGTCCCACAAGTCCAAATGAGAGATTTGTCCCCCCTATCCTCCTCAGTATGTCTCCTGCCCTGGGAGAAGAGGAACAAAACACCCTTGAACCCCTCATACAACCTCTCCTCTTGAAGAATCCTTTGACAATATAATTGCCTCAAAATGCCAAAAAGAAATTCCTAATCAGAGTCCCAAAGGAAATTTCCAAAACATCATTAAACATACACTACTACAATACCCTCATAACTCCAAAATATGTAGCATTAACCATTCCCACGAAGAGTCCCAAACAGGGACTGGTAGCGGAAAAACATCCAAGAATGTATCAACAGTGAATCTGGAGATCTCACTAACTCCAAGAGGGTCCTCAAGCCAACATGAAGCCTTATCAATGAATATCCCAATGTGGAATTGTAGAGGAGCGCACAATGCCAACTTCATGAACAATCTGCAAGTACTAATGCAATGGAACAGTCCCTCGGTATTAGCACTTATCGAAACAAAAATGGTGGATCATGATAAACTACTAAAAGCTCTGGATTTCACTGATGTCATTCAGGTCCCTGCTACAGGATATTCAGGTAGCATCGCACTTTTCTTGAAAAACTCAGAGATCACAATTGAACCTTATGTCCTAAAGGAGCAGGAAATGCACGCAACTATTATGGTAAGTACAACTACTCCTAAATGGTTCTTTTCAGTAATATATGCCAAGAATTGCTATAAATCTAGGAAAATTCTTTGGAATGACTTGAGAAATGTAGCTACTACTATAAAAAGCTCTTGGCTAGTTTGTGGGGACTTCAACGAAATCACACGTTCGTCAGAGAAATTAGGAGGAAGATCTATAAATAATAAAAAATGCTCGAACTTTATAGACTACCTAGATGATATGAATATGATCGATCTTCTCTTCACGGGCCAAAAATACACATGTACAAATAATCATAAAAACAATAAAACTCTAGTCATGGAAAGACTGGATCGTTTTCTTGGAAATCAGGAATGGATAAACCTATATCCTGACTCAAACGTGCACCACTTACCTAGGACACATTTTGTCCATTGTCCGCTACTTTTAAACGTTATTAAATGTTATGCTAAACCAAACAAAATCTTTATACTAGAACTATGTGGATGAGACACCCTGATTTCCCTAATATAGTTAAAAATTCATGGAACCATTGCCTATATTATAATACTGTTGTAGACAACTCCATCAATACAACAAATAATTGGAATAATTAAGGAAACCTTTGGAAATATATTCAAACAAAAAAATAAAATCATTAAAAAATTAAAAGGTCTCCAACAAATGGACCCTAATCATAAAGATCCTTTCTATTACGAGCTAGAAAACACCCTTATTAACAATTTTAATGAAGTGCTTCTTCGGGAAGAGGAATTTTGGAAACTTGAATCAAGAGTTCTATGGCTTAATGATGGTGATGCAAATACAAAAAAATTCCATGCCTCCACCATCAACAAAAGACGTAGAAATAGGATTTTAGGCCTTAATGATTCGGTGGGAAATTGGACCTTTGATCCTGTGATTATTAGTAAAGTAACTCTCTCCCACTATCAGAAGACCTATTCAATAGATCTGAAGCAAAGTCTCTTAACCAGCCCTCCTCTGTGTCTCAATGCAGTATCTTCGAAGGACAAAACCTTCATAGGAAGACCGCTACTTATTGAGGAAATTAAAAACGCTATATTTTCTTTCTAGTCGCTGAAAGCCCCTGGTCTAGATGATCTTCATCCAATCTTTTTCCAAAAAAATTGGAAGGACACCGAACAAATTGTAGTAACCACCTGCATGAAAGCGTTCAATACATGCAAAATTCCTCTAGAACTTAATAAGACTTTCATTTGTATAATACCTAAAACTAACAATCCCGAACAAGTAGCCCACTATAGACCCATTAATCTTTGTAACACTATCTACAAGACCATTACCAGAATCATATTGAATCAAATTAGACCTTACCTAGACAAAATCATCAGTCCGCAACAATGCAGTTTCATCCCCAGAAGGAGAGCTATGATAATGTAATTATAGCTAAAAAAGCATTTCATTCCTACCAAAATCAAAAGGAAAAATTAGCAAAATGCTTCTCAAAATAGACTTGGAAAAAGCTTTTGATACACTAGAATGGTCATTCATTAGACAATCTCTGGAAATCCTTTACTCCCTTGAGAATATCATATCCCTCATTATGTCATGCGTATCCACCTCATCTGTCTCTATACTTGTGAATGGGAAACCTACAAACTACTTCCTCCCTAGCAGAGGTATTCGGTAGGGAGACCCATTATCCCTCTATATATTTATAATATGCATGGAGTTACTTTCGAGACTAATAAACTATGCCATTCAGGAGAACCTATGGCAACTAGTAAGGGTTGGAAGAATAGGAATCCTCATTTCATACTTCCTCTTTGCTGACAATATAATCCTCCTAGCAAAAGCAGATTCCGTAAATGTTGTGACTATTATTCATATCTTAAATACCCTTGCAGAAAAATCAGGCCAAAAAATAAATTTCAATAAATCGTCAGTAATTTTTTTGACAAATGTTAAAAAAGAAGATCGAAATAATCTATCAACTATTTTAAACACTCGCCAACCAGATAAGATGGGTAAATTCCTAGGACTCCCTATTACTAATCATCACCCCAAAAGCGCGGATTGTCAATACATCATAGACCACATGAATAAAAAACTTAAAGGATGGAATGCTAGACTTTTATCATTGGCAGAAAGAGCCACAGTCATGAAATCGGTTCTAGCTTTTATCCCTAATTACGCCATGCAATGTAATTTATTGCCTCAAGGAACTTGTGCTCATATAGATTGTATTCAAAGAAAATTCCTTTGGGGTTGAACTCCTGAAAAGAGAAAACTACACCTAGCTAATTGGGACTTAGTAACTTCTCCCACAAAGCTAGGGCGGCTGGGTTTTCAAAAAATAAATGTAAATTTTTCCCCTCCTAGCAAATTTGAATTGGAGATTTGGCAATGACAAGAACCTCCTTTGGGTCAGAGTCTTAGAAAAAAAATATAGAAATAAGGGTCACAATCTCCTTTTAGCTAAATGTCATTCGTACGACTCTTATATTTGGAAGAGCCTCGTTAAAACTTGAATTGGAGATTTGGCAATGACAAGAACTTCCTTTGGGTCAGAGTCTTAGAAAAAAAGTATAAAAATAAGGATCACAATATCCTTTTAGCTAAATGCCAGTCGTACGACTCTTATGTTTGGAAGAGCCTCATTAAAACATGCCCTTTATTTCAGAAAAGGTATATCTTAGAATATTAGCGATTGAGAGGTTCATCTATGGGAAGATAAATGGATTGAGACAACCTTAACCCTCTGAGAAACTATCCAAGGTCCCCTTACAGAACAAGATATACATCTATCAATCTCCCACATGCTCTCCAATAGTTCTTTGGGTCTTTCTAAAATATCCTTCGATAATCCCAACCACGTTAAGGAATCTATTCTAAACACTTATATCCAATTATATAGTCCTAAAAATGATACCTTCTATTGGAACCTTAGCAATGACGGCATATTCAACTCTAGAGGTGTTTACAACCTCTTTCTGGCAAATAATCATACGAATGAAAATAATAGCATTAACTATGATTGGATTTGGAAAATAAAAATATTAAACAAAATAAAATTCTTCATGTGGCTGCTACTGTCAAATAAGCTCCCTACTGCCTCTGCTTTACAGTTTAGGAAGATAATCCCCGAAAATACTTGCTACTTGTGCTCCAATAAAGAAGAAAATACGAACCATATTTTTTTGGATTGTCTAGAAGCCGCCCAAATCTAGAATAACTATGATATTTCAATAAACAAGCAAGATTTCCATAGGGAAATCCTGAAATTATGTGGATCTGTAACAATCACTCGAGTCAATAACTACCAAAGCGTGCCTACATCTGTCCTAACCCCATTTATCCTTTGGAATATCTGGAAAAATAGGAACATGAAGTTATTTAGAAATCAAAATGCTAATTACCATATTAACATCATACAAGAAATTAACTTCAGGGTCCTTGAATATTATCACCTTACAAACACCACTAAATTCATTCCTCCAAAGTATATGATTCCTATACATTGGAGTAGGCATGCAGAGGGATATGTTAAGCTTAACATAGATGGCTTCTTTGAACAAAATACAAATAACGGATGTACAGGGGGTGTAATAAGAAACCACTTAGGCAAGTGGATAACAGGGTTCTCCTGTAAAGTCAAAGTCGGCAATGCTCACCATGAAAAATTATTAGCCCTGCTTCATGGATTGAAACTACAAAAAAGGAAAAATATTTGGCAATTGCTGGTGGAAAATGACTAGCATATATTACTAAATAACCATAATAATAACAGCCCGATATTCTCACACATTTATGCTGATTGTAGGTTGCTACTACTGGAGATGGAAAGCCAGACCATGAAGCATACTCTGAGGGAGACTAATAGTGTAGGGGACATTCTAGCAACCTACATAAGGATATCAAAGGATCACATGTATGAAAACCAACCTTTTGTAACTTATGCACTAGCTAGAGATGCTACTGGAACTGCAACATATAGATTAGTTCTTTTTTTGTAATGAATGATCTTATATACAAAATATAATCCTTTCATTCTTAAGCAAAAAAAATAATAAGCACCTATTCATACTACCTTTTGTTGGCTATAAATATAAGGGCTCCCTCACATTTCTAAACTACAAATTCTCCAAGTCTTCTATTCTTCTTCTTAAAACACCCAATTTACCACATCTTCAACATTTCATATTATATTATTCATTTATTTATATCATATTATATTGAAAGAACACACCCATTTGCATTGAATGATTGTGACTTTTCCGATGGGCTGCGACTTTTTCGATGGGTTGTGACTTTTCCAAAGAGTTGTTACTTTTTCGATGAGTTCTGACATTTTTAAAGGATTGTGACTTTTCTGAAGAGTGATGACTTTTTTTTGGCACAATAAGCATACTATTCATACTACTATTTGTTGGCTATAAATAGAGGGGTTCCCTCACATTTTTAAACTACGAATTTTCTAAGTTTTCTATTCTTCTTCTTCTTCTTGAAATACCCAATTTAGTACATATTCTATATTTCATATTATATTTTTAATTTTTAATTTTTAATTTATTATTTATATTATATTACATTAAAACAAGATCCTTTTTTAAATTGAAGGATTGTGATTTTTTCAAAGAGTTGTGACTTTTCTTATTAATTGTGACATTTTCGAAGGGTTTTGTCTTTTTAGATAAGGCACATTAAGCTTGTGTTCATAACTACCATTTTTTGGCTATAAATTGAAGTGTTTCCTCAGATGTTTAAACTACCGATTTTTGAAGTTTTCAATTCTTCTATGCTTAGAGGTATCAAATGGGTGGGTTGTGTTGAAATTGAAGATATTATAATAGATTGAAATAAAAATTGGGTTGGGTCTGGACCCGCTCAAATTTACTTTGGGCTTAAATGAGTTGGGCTCAAATGGGTTAAAAATTGGGTTGGGTTATCACCTGCGTAATTTGACCCACTTAGTCTCAATAAATTTTAACATATTGTTATTTAACTTTTATAACCACAATTTGAATTTCAACTCAAGACAATTAAAATAAAAAAACTCAGGAAAATAAAATAAAAGTTACAAATGAATAGATGAATCGTAGAAGATATAAAAAAAATTAAGAATTCATACCTTGAATATATGAACATACATTACATCCATGCAAATAAAGAGTCTTAAAACAAATTGAAATTGGAGATTAAATTGGGCCCAATTGAAGATTTTTTTTAAAAATGGGTGAAGGTTTGAATGGGTTTAGTAAACCAAATTCAAATTATCTTGAGCTCAACCCATAAAATATTGGGCAAGTTGGGTGGGTTACCTATATCTGGCCTCATTTTGACACCTCTAAAAAACTCAAGTGTGAGATGCAGTTGTGAGTGAACTCGAAGTTTAGTGAAATTGGAACACCCCTTTAACTTGAATGTTAAATTACTATAATACCCAACTTAAAAAACTCAATTTGGTATATCATTTATACTTTATATTTATATTTATTTTTTTATATTGTGCAAGAACTAAAACAATACAATAATAACTAAACAATGAATTATAGGGGAGGAAGGAGAAGGTATGTTTAAGAGATGTAATTAAGAGATTTTACGAGTAATTGTTTTATTTTTACACATCACATTTGATTTTAAAAGGAGAAAAAAAATCAAAAAGAAGAAAAAAGATAAATGTAATTGGAGGTCATACTGAGGTGTTGCATCACGTTATCTATATCTAAACTTTATATTATTAATAGATATAAATATTTTGGGATACAGATTTCACAACTTTTAGTATTCACACGGTTTATAACCATAAAAAAGTTTACAACCATAATTTATAAAAAAAAACGTGTACTTTAGTATTCCATTTATAATCGTTTACTTAAATTTTTCATGAGATATTATTGACATTATTTTAAAAAATAGTGTACTACATATTTCCCCTAGAAAGTGATGTTCTAACAATATCTTTCTGAGATTTGATCCAAAATATCTAAAAGGTTAAAACAAATAAAAAACAAAATTATTTCTAAAAGTTTCAAGTAAACAAAATCTCTACGTGACAGGTGAGAGTATTTCATACTCTTAGGACGATATCTTCTAGGGTAAAAACTATAAAATAACCAAATTTAGAGAGATAATGAAAATCACTAATAATTTAAGGTGTTCAGAGTAAAACACACTAAATTTAACAGTTTTGTGCCAAGAAAAAAAATATCATGATGATGATTTGTGATTTATCAATACATTTTCTTCTTATTACTATATATAATAAATGCACCAGTGCCACATAAAGAAATAAAATAAAACAGAGAATATATTTTCTAAAAACATCCAAAATAAGAATAAAAGCAAAGTTGACTCCAAAGCCTACCCCGTACCTCTTCTATCCCCCCTTATATATATACTCCTCTCCCCAAAATGATGACCATGATTATAACTAAAATGAAACATTATTTTAAAAAATGTTGACTGTACAAAACCTATACGTGACATGGGAGTGTATTTCACACTATTAGGACGGTATCTTCTAGGGTAAAACTATCAAATAGACAAATTTAGAGAGGTATTTTTCACGACTCGAGCCTACACCCTGGACGTGGCCGGCAGTTCAGAACCATTGCTGGTCCCCAAGAGAACCTTCATCCTGGCTACTCAAGCATATGTAAGTATTAAATTGAAAGAAACATTTAAAAACAACTTACTAAATCTCAAAACTTTGCTAAATATACCGAGAATAAATCATAAGTTTAAATAAAACATCTGCAAACTGAAAGACTTTCCAAAACTATCTATCTATGAAGCCTCTACTATATATAGATGAATGTTGGGACAAGAACCATGACTACTCAAAATGCTACTAATACTAACAACTCATAAAATTGGAGTCCTCTGGAAGCAATGAGACCTCACTCGAAAGCTGATGAGCAGATGAAGTGATCTCAATAGACTCTTGTTAAGGATCTTAAGAACCTATATCTGCATCATTAAAAGACGCAGGTCGAATGACATCAGTTTATTGAATGTACGAGTATGTAATATAGTTGAATAACAAATAAATGAAAGAAAGGACTGCAATAGATACCAATGAACCCAAGCTGAATGTAAAGAAATAAAGGAGTTAAATCATTTAAAGCATTACAAAATACTTTCTCATCTTTGAACTCAACATAATAAGTGATATGTAAAATTATACTTTAACTCTATTGGGAGATTCTCTAAACGACAACTATCACTATGAGCTACGTGATGATACAACGTCTCGCCCAGGCTGCCAGAGCTGTCTTATACCTTGCCGGGATATAGAACACCTCAACTAAGTGGATCCACTAAGCTATGCTTAAAAGCAATAAGGAATCATCTAAAAAGTATGATATTTTACCCATGTTGACATACATGGTTTATTAGGATTTTGAGTTGTCTAAACTCAACCCGATATCGGTGCTCAATACTACTCCCAATAATATATATAACTCATGTTCATATGTTTAAAAACATAACTTTTCCTCTGGTTTGAAATAATTGCTCAAACTATCAAAAGAGGTAACTGCTCATGAAATATCTTTTGAACTCATAACTCATTTAGAAATTAAAGTTTCTCTTTTATTAATGTAAAAACTGATACATTTGGGAATACATAGTTCCCTTATACTTTTTCTCAATTCATACTAAAAACTCTTTCTAAAAAATATATCAAAATCATATTGTGATATGATCATTGATGACTCGGGAAGTCATACTGCATAAACATTGATGGAATAACTATATACCATACTGCTTAAACATTTATGGCATACTCGATTGTCATACTAATCATGTTTTAGAAACTTTTTCTTAAAACTCATCTTTACTTCCTCAAAAACTCAGTTTAAAACTCAACTATTGACTTAAAAAGCTTCTCAAGATATATAACTCAATTCAGAGGGTTCATGCACAATTATGGCACATGAATGACTCAACTCGGGGATTTTAATAGCAATATGGAAACTCAGTACTCAGAACTTAATGATACTACTCATCTAAAAAATACTCAATTCATAGGGTTCATGCTAAAATATAGACATGAACGAATCAAGAATCTTAATGCATAACATATAATTAGGAATAGAATTTCAAAAAGAAACAGGAACTTGAGAATTCAAAATCAACTCATCTCAACAATACTCAAATCTAGGGGTAGAATCCTAGATTTTTCTTTTACTGATTTGAAAGTAGATGTAGGGCGTGAGAAAGGACTAGTCCAATACTATGATAGCCTTACATACTTGGAAGAACAAGTTTCATGAATAATCTTGAAGAAGAACTTGATTAGAAGCTTTGAAACCCTAGCTTGAAGGTAAACAATCAAGATTATCTTTCTTCAGATTCTTGAATTAGTTTCTTGAAACTCTATGAGCAAGAATTATAGTTTTCATTAGTAATTCATAATTGTATGAAGGAATTTGAGTTGGAAAGAATGAAATTCTTGGGAAAATACTTACCTTGAAGAAGAATCTTGAAAAAGATTGAAAGAATCTTGAATGGAATCTTCTACTTTGATTTTTCCTTAGGATTTTGCCTTACGGTTAGAGAGAGAAGAGATTGAAGTATATATATAATTTGGAATAAAAGTGCATAAGGAATTGGGTTTCCAAGCAATACATGGAGAGTGAATGAATGGATGACTTAGAAGCATTAGAAGAAAAAGTGACAAGGGAAGGAAAAAGGACGTTTTGAGAACATCACATCTCATGAGGATGAAGAAGTCACTGAGCCTAAATGACCATACTTTTACACTCAGCCCCATTACAAGCCTTAAAAAGACCTTTTTGATCTTGAGTAAGTCGAATCAAAAGAAGATTGGAAAATAAGGGCAAACCTATATGTGAAGTTATGCATTGTGTTCCTCTTTCTGAGTGTGAGCATTGCATCTGATTCCTGACCTTAAATTGAGTAGCCTCTATGTGTGAATATGGAATCATTCTTTGTGTGAGGGCATTTAGATACTTTCGTTGAGCTTTAACATACACTAGTAGAAAGTATTGTGAACATAAGAATCTTTGGTAATGGTGTGTCACAACATGAATCTTTGAGTACATAGTTGAATCTTTGCATAAGTAGTTTGAAGTCTTGTTGTGTACATTCATGATTGAGTCTTGTGTAGCACTGTTTGAGACACCCTTTTGAGCAGCTGAACTTGAGTTTGCTTGAGGACAAGCAAAAGTTTAACGGGGGTGTTGATGAGTCCACAAATTGGACTCATTTAGGGCTGTATTTCAATAGAAATTGTGTCCTCAAATGCTTATTTTATCTCAATATCTGATGAAACCCTTTAAGTTTCAGGAATTGAAGTTTGAAGGAAAGCATGGACACTACTTCGCAAAAAGGAACGAAAAGGCTGAAAAGAACGAGAAAATGATGGCCTGAGGATCACCGAGTCCACTTAGCGAATCACCGAAGGGTCTCACTTCACCTTTTATTATAGTGTGCTGAGCCCTGAAGGAAAGGATCAAGTCGGCGGAAAAAGGGAGCATTCGATGCATCACCGAGAAAGTCCGTAAAGAAGTACTATGTCTCCCAATGACCCAGAGCACGACGATGCTGAATGATGATGCAAGACAACGATGAACTACACCAAAAGGCGAATCGCCAAGTTGATCGGCGATTCTGACTAATATCGCCGAGTGATCCGCCACAGTACATATTTTTGAAAACTATAAATACTCGTTGAGAGTTATAGCTTAGAAGAGGGTTTTTTTTGGATAGTATCAGACTTTACTAATATTACATTATAATTTTTAGTACTTTTTACTCTCAAGCTTGGAGAGGGTTTTGGCAAACTTGAAGAAAAGAGTTCATCTTCCCCAAGTTGGAAGTGGGTCTTCTCTATTCTTCTTCCTTTGCATAAATCAAGGTTTAATTTCTTATACCCATTTGATTTCACTATCATTTTAGGTGTATTTTGTTATTTCTTGATGTGTGGCTAAAAATCCCCATTCTTGGGGTGTGATTTAGCAAATATTTGTTGATATTATTGTTCGGTCTTGCTTGCTGATAGGTTAGATGTATTTTAGTAGTGATTTCACCTAGTGGTTGTGGTTTAATTTAATGGGTTTGCAGTTGCAAATACAAAGCCACCAATGTGTTTTCGGCTTTCCCGAGAGGGAGGTCGCGAAACTAAGACCACTAGACTGATGGCCTAAGGAGTGGGTCGACAGGAGGTTCAGCCCGAGAGGGTGAGCCCTAGTCCCATATCCTAACACTCAGCTCGAGAGAGTGAGTGGGGTAAGGCGTAGGCTGTTCTTCATGTGGCAAATGGGTGTCCAAGAGGAATGCATTTGAAACGGGGTAAGTTGCCCGAGAGGGAACTTATTTCCATCTAAAGCTTAGCCTAGTCACTATTATCTTGCAAATTTCCTATCGATAGCATGTACCCAACCATTTATCTCAACTTGTATTGCGGTCACACCCCAAGAAATCTTCCCCATACTTGATTTTCTTGTTATTTTTGTTGTTTTAGCTATACTTGTGACAAAATCCCGAATTGATATTTGACACTTTTGTGTCCCCCCTTTAATTTACAATGTTTTTATTCGTTAATGTCTTTAGCTACGACTAGTTAGAACTAGATTTTATTTTTCTATTAATTCTCAAAACCGCTCCCTTGGGACACGACCCTAACACTCGATTGGGTTACTATATTATCGACGATCGTAGACACTCGAACTGTAGTTAGTGTCGTTGGTAACGATAAGCATCACTGACCAAATATTAGAAAACCACAACCTTAGATACTCGCAAGTTGTAATTACTATACACAAATTTGCTTAACGAACAATTTTATTATATAGTTGCATCCCTTCAGAATCCATCACAAACTCTTATTACTATTAAGCTCAGTCGGCCTTGACTATCACCACAAGTCAAACTTTTCATCAACACAACACCTCTAACTCAGGTAGACCCATCAAATTCAAAGGACTAACTCAATCTTAGTATACACTTTCTACTAAAATCTTCAATTTCCTTCACCCAAGTATACTCAATGGAACTTTCTTTATCCATAAGCTTGTCATTTTGATATTAATCCACTCCCTTATGGATTAAGATAAAATCATCAGTCCTTATACTACCCTCCTTCTTCTTAACAAACAGGGCAGGAGCACCCCACTTGGAAACACTAGGACGGATGAACCCTTTATCAAGAAGCTCTTGGATTTGAGCCTTAAGCTATCTTAATTCTACTGGAGCCATACGATACAGAGGGATAGAAATGGGGCAAGTGTCAGTTTCCAAGTCAATGCAAAAATCTACATCTCTATATGGAGGCATACCAGGCAAATCCATAAGAAACACTTCCTTAAAACTCAAATACCACAGGAATAGACTCAATAGAGGGAGACTCAACCTCAACACCTCGAACATGAACCAAATAATCCAAACAACCCTGCCCTACCAGTTTCCTAGCTTAAATGGAGGATATGATCTTAGCTAGCTTAGGCTTGTACACCCCTTCCCACTCTAATCTTTCCTTACCAGGGATCTCTAGAGTTACCGACTTAGTATTACAATTAAGCTCGGTATAATAGGGGGCACAATCAAGTCATACCTAAGATTATATCAAGTCAGTCATATCTAGCATAACCAAATTAACCCAAGTTTGAAAATCCCTAAAAAAAACATGACAAACACGATATACAAGGGTGACTATGACTGACTCTTCAACTGCGGTAGAAACATGGATGGGGGCATCAAGTATATCACAAATCACATCAAATCCCAAGACAATTGAACTAACACGTACGAATAAGTAGAACCCAGATCACACAAAACAATAGCCATCTGGGCACACATAAGAGTATCACTAGTGACCACTGCATCACAAACCTCAAACTCAGTCTTGCTCGAAAAAGCATATTACTCAGCCCTGTCGTCTTGACGGGCAACCTCCACGCCTGGCTGCACTACTCCTCTACCTGCATAATCATTTCCTTGGCCTCCATGGTCTCGCTGATTTCCTCCTCATATGCCCAGGTTCTCAACAATTTTAACACACCTTATAACTTATATTTGAATGTTGAACACTGAATTAGATCGCGGGGGTTAGTTTGTGTAACGACCCAAAGCACCCCCTAGTCGTTATCGACGTATTCGACCTCGAAGAGGTCTTATACAAGCCCTTAGCATTCATCATAGCATGTATCATAGAATAAAATTATGGAAAATTTAAAAATTTTACTTTGGAAGTTCAACTTCACTTCATATATGAAAAATAGAATCTAACTTCATCACAATGTACCGTCTAGACATATAAGTATCGAAAATGGGACTTAGCCCTTACATCAATAAGAAGTCTAGAAATAGGAAAGTACAACAATGTCTTCCAACATAAGCAAAGAACTAAACAAAGAAGCTAGATCATGGGATCTTGTCCTCGGACTTGAGGACTCACCAACTTAGGGAAGCAACTCCAAGTGTCTTGAGAAGTCAGCTTGAATCTTCAACGGCCCGAACCTGAATGTTTGGGGAAAAGGGAGAAAATATGGGTTAGTACAACACACGTACTAAGTATGGCTACTATGCATAAAACCATTTAAACATGCATAAAAGGACATTTAGTTAAAACATTCTTTTTACCAAGTAAATCAAATATGCACACAAAGTAAGCATCATAGTACAAACCAATATAATAGCATCCCAACATATAGACAACCCAAGCAATACTAGTGCAATGCAAAGAATAGAATCCCATAACCCTATTCAAAGCCAAGTATCACATTAAGCAACCTAC
>JAJOOR010029589.1:0-22575 GCA_036250505.1 Solanum acaule
ACTTGGTTTGCTAAGAGAATGTTTAAAGAAAGACTTTGAAAGAACAAAGAAAGCTTTTTGAAGAAGGCTTTGTATTGAGCTTTGGAAGATTGCTTACAAACTTGCTTGGTGCCTTTGCAAATGGGGGCACCTCTATTTATACTACTCTTCAAGGACTAAAGTGCAATTAATATTTACATGAGAAGTCCCTCAATATTTACACTTTGGCCCCTATCTAGAGAATTCTACATTTCTCTAAAGTTCTCTTGAAATATCTAAGGGTTTCTAGCCTTTCCTTGACTCTAGAAACCTCCACGCCTTCTTAGCTGCAAAATTTGCCTATGTTGGTGGCGGGACGTCACACAGAGCTCTTTAGAAATGTCGATTGAAGATTCGTCTGAGATAGTCGGGATGGTGTGTTGCAAGACGGTGTATTGCAAGATCAGATTTGAAAGTCAGGTTCGTTAAATCTATTCGATTGATCTTCGACCACTTATCTTGTTAACTATACTTTTCAGATCTGTACTCTCTGTGGAAACTGATAACACCTCATCTCTTGTCATCCTTCCTAGTGAATGAGCTTCCGTAGAGACTAATACCACACTTTAGAAAGATGACATTAGATGAAATGTCCAGTGAGATTATGTACATTAACTTGATAGATAATAAATCTGCAAATACTTGATGTAGCTCATAGATAGAAAGATTTTTGGATAGCAAATGTTCATACTGCACAAAATGTCTATTTGCCTTGGTGTGTAACCACCACGAACACCTCAAGCTCTCACCAGGTGCGATGGTTCCAAACGACCAAACATGAAATAGCTTCAGGCAATTGACATTAATGTACAATGCTATTAACTGCTTATGATATGAAAATCTTACTGTCTATACTTTATGCTAGAGTGATCTATGGCTTGCAGGAGTTAGCTTGCTCCAGTAACTTGCCTTACTCTCATATTAACAGTATGCTGCTTGTCTAGATTAATGATTTTTTTCCCACAAGATGGGACTTCTTGAAAATTATTCATTAGAAAATCACCTGCAAAATCAAAAACTAGGTTAGCAAACAAATCCACCAAAGTATTCCCTTCTCTCAAGACATGTTGAATAGTAACCACCACTCCTTCCCTTAATTTGTTTATCGAGTTGACCTCCAATGTCACACTCCATGGAACTTTCCAAATACCATCCAAAATATTCACCATGGTAAGGGAGTCTGTCTCAATTATGAGAGGAGTGAGTTGCCTTTCAATGCCGAATTTTAACCCTTCTCTGATAGCAATAGCTTCTGTAACAATGTTAGAAGTGTCAGGTAATTTGATACCTTTAGCTCCTAGAATATCCCCATTTTCATTTCTCACGCAAAAGGCCGCTGAGCTAGGGCCAGGATTTCCTCTTGAAGCACCATCTGTGTTACATTTGAACCACCCAGGTGGTGGGCAAAGCCAATTCACCAATTTATATTCTGTTTTTGGTTTGTATCTTTCCAGCAGGTGTACTAGATGTGGCCAGGATTTAGGTAAATTTTGAATCCAAGGATACCTCATTCTAGTAAACTTAAAGATAGTATCATTTATATCATGAATCACCTTCCCAAGAGAATATGTCCCCCCATGTAATACAATATTTCTTCTTTTCCAGATAAACCACAACACAATGATAGGAGCGACTTGAAAAATGGTTCTGATCTTAGCATTTCCTAGTTCATCCCACCATTTGAATATTGCTTGCTTCACCTGAATCCATGGGCCCTGTAGCCCTGCACCATTAAAGTAATACTCCCATACTTCTGTAGCAAAATCTCCTGTCAAGAAAAGGTGCTCAATTGTCTCTACTTGTGAATTGTAACAATAAGAACATCTTGATACTACTTCTATTGCACAATTAGCCAAAACTTCATCCACGGGAAGTTTTCCTTTCCATAACCTCCAAATAAAGAAGGAAATCTTGAAAGGAAGACCCTTTACCCATATTTGGCTAAACTGATAGGAAATTGTACCTTTTCTCCTCAATAACTCCCATGCACTGTTCACTATAAAAGTTCCAGTGCTATTCAATATCCACCATGGTTTATCACTTTAATTTGTAAATTCAACATAATCCATATTCTGTCTCACATGCTCCACGATAGAAAAAGGAAGCTATGATTCCATTTTCTCATAATTCCAACCTTTAGCTCCCATAAATTCTTTAATATCATATATTGAGTGATTTATTTGAATGTCTTCCTGAATGCTTTGGTGTAAAGGTCCAAGTTTAGTCCAGTTATCATACCAAATACTAGTTGAACCCTCTCTCAGTTCCCACCAAATATCCTTCTCAAGTAAATTTCTATTTTTTAACATCATTTTCCACACCTGTGATCCACCTTTCCATTGAACTAAAGAAGGAATTTATTTCTTACAGTACTTGATCCACATGTAATTTGTCCATAAAGAGCCTATTGTTCTAAATCTCCACCAAAGCTTTGCATACATAGCTTAAGACACATCAAACATGGACCGGAAACCAAGACCTCCTTCCTCTTTAGGCAAACACATGTCAGCCTAGGAAACCCAATGCTTACTCCTCCCTTCTTCCTTATTGCTCCAAAAGAACTTTGCAAATATCTTGTGTAGTTCCTTGATAACACATTTGGGGGGGACAATAGCTGAAAGGACTTTAATAGGGATACTATGTTAAACATTTGCAATTAATGTTGCTTTCCCACCATACGATAACATTCTTCATTTCCATGCTTGAAGTTTGTCTCTGACCTTCTTAAGAAGACCAGAATACTGGTCCTTCCTTTTTTTGGTATGTGTAACTGGGCAACCCAAATAAATTAGTGGGAATTGTTCTCTTGCCATCCTTGTACTATGTTCGACCATCATTTTCAAATCATTGGCCACATTCTGGTGCATATAGAATGCACTTTTAGCTTTATTAATCTTTTTCCCTGATTGAGTTTCATACTCCTTTAAGTCTTCATGATCATTCTCAAAGAATCCCTATGAGCAGATGCAAATATAATGGTATCATCGGCAAAAGCAAGATGATTTAAATTTGCACTCCATTTAGGCATACCATATCCAACATACAATCCATCCTCAAATAGCTCATTTAAGGATCTCGTTAAGCCTTCAGCACCCAATATAAATAAAGCATGAGATAGAGGATCTCCTTGTTTTACTCCCTTAGTTGAGTGAAAAAAACCATATGCCTGGCCATTCAATAAGACTGAATACCAGTTATTTGCCACAAGTCTCCAAATCAACAAAAATATTAGAGAACCCCATCTTTCTTAGAACTTTAGTTAGGAATAGCAAAGAAACTCTATCATAAGCCTTCGTCATATCAAGCTTTATGATAATATTAGCTGGTTTAACCCTTAGTCTAATATATGTCACAATTTCTTGAGTTAGTAAAGCATTCTCAATAATATTCCTTCCCTTTACAAACCCTGATTGGTTTGTAGCTATCAACTTCGGAAGAATCGTCTCCAATCTATCATTAACCATCCTGGAAATAATTTTGTTGATAAAATTGCTCAAACTAATAGGCCTCATATCAGAATATGTATTAACATCATTCTTTTTAGGAATAAGAACTAAATTAGTATGAGTAATTGATTTGGGAAGAGTGTGACCTGAGAAGAAAGCTTGCACCAATCTTAGTAAATCAGTTTTCACTATATCCCAACAAACCTGATAAAATCTTCCTGTGAAACCATCTAGGCCACTAGCACTGTCCCCATTCATACTAAAAACAACTTTCCTGATCTCATCTAGGGTTGGGGCTGAGCATAATTTAGAATTATCACCCTCATTTAAAACTTCTGGAATATGGCTCAACAGGGAGAAATCACTAGCATCTCTCTCTTGGGTGAACTGATTCTGAAAGAACCTGATAGCTTCAGAGGCCATGAGACCATCCTCTTCCAGCCAATTTCCCTGATCATCTTGAATCCTTTTCAATTGCAACCTTTTTCTTCTTTCTTTTACCAAGCGGTGAAAGAATTTTGTGTTCTTCAATCCAATCAAAACCAGCCTTTTGTTTCCAATATTCTTCTTTAAAATCGAGATACTTCTTGAATTCTGCTTGTGCCTTCTGCATAATCATTTTGTTCATAACAGTAGGCTCTTCTTCAAGCAAATGCTCCTTTATATTGACTATGTCCTCTCTAATAGATAGTTGCTTGAAAATGTCTCCAAAAGCTTCCTTACTCCATGTTGACAGTGCAGTCTTCAGATTCTTCAATTTCTCCTTAAACTCAAGAAAAGGGTTATTTGAATAAGAGGCATACCAATTTTGAGACACAACCTCTTTAAAGGACTCGTGTTCTGTCCAGAACTTGAGAAATTTAAAAGGTTTCTTGAACTGAGTAGCATTCTTTTCAAAAGTTAAAAACATAGGAGCATGGTCAGATCCTATTCTAGTGAGATGTTCAACTTCAAGTTGAACTAATTGTGCATCTCCTAATTTACTAGAACTCTGTCAAGTCTTTCAAAAATACAATCATCTCTAGTCCTTCCATTCCACCATGTAAAAGGACCGCCTTTAAAGTTAACTTCTGTGAGGTCACAATTTTCAATGCAATATGCAAAGTCATAATAATCAGTAGTCCCCCAATCTTCTCTTCCTCATTCATAACTACATTGAAATCTCCCCCAATGATCCAAGGGTCATTGATCCTATTAGTCAACTGGTATATATCTTCCCATAATGACAATTTTTCCATAGCATCACATTTGGCATATACAAAAGTGGTAAAGAAAGTCTTGTTAATACCTTGGTTGTACATTTTTAGGGTGACTTGCTGTGCAGTATCCATAATTATCTCTACTTCCACCTCATCACCAGTAAAATACTATATCTTACCATTGCCATTAGATCTTTCCATTTTCATCCCTAATCTTCTCTTATATTTGTTAATGTGTCTAGCATTCTGAATTGGCTCAAGAAGTGCAATAAATGTAAACTTGTGATGTCTGTTCAGCATTTGTACCCTTTGAAAAGCTTTGTGAGTCTTCACAGATCTGATATTCCAAATAAAGGATTTCATGATCATTAATGAATGGTTTTGCAAGTTCCCCTCTTTGGCAGTATTCTGGTAGGTTGAGCAGTTTCTGATGTACCCTGTTTTTTCCCTTTTCTGGAAGATTCATTTGCTCTAAGAGAGACATCTGCCTGCCTAGCAATTTGTTCCATATTCAGATCCACCTCATCATCCTCCTTGTTGTTATGTTCTTCACCATCCTTTATAAGACAGTCAATCTTCAACTCATCTTCAAAAGTATGAGAAACTATTTCATGCAGAACCTTATTAGGGGATTCAATTCTCACATGGGATAATTGATTTTCCTTTGAATGTAGTATTATTGGTATCTCAACAATGGCCATGGAATTTGCTTCATCATAATCTTGATTTGTATCACTTTGTCTCTTCTCTTCAATAGCAGTGTCATTTCCAAAAGGGTTCTTCCTTAGCTGATGAACATAGAATGTTCGTCATGATCTTCATTACGTCCTCTTTGATTATCCACGTGCTGCACCTTTCTTTCTGTTAATTGTTGAATGAGTTCATGTGTAACCTCATTCCTTTGTCCATCGATTTCTCCACCATTATCTATATTGCTTGTTGATTCCTCACTGTGATTAATGACTCTTTCAATTGTTAGTGATTGATCAATAGCTTGTTTGAAACTATCTGTAACATCCTCATGTTGGGAAATAAACCCAACATTAGGCGTCGAAACTTCTCCTTCTGGACTCATCGCCATGTTTCCTGCATTTGTAATAACAGATTGTAGTAACTCCCCGAAAGGTTTCTTCTCTTTGACTTGCTGCTCCACTTTGTTTGATTTATCATAAACATCATGTTGCTGCATATTTTCCACATTTTGCCTTATAGTCTTGTTGCCAGAATCATTAACAGATATGTTCTCATCAATCTTTGGGGCTGCCTCATTAACCTCTAATGTATTGGAGATATTAATCGCTTCTTCCACCTCATTTAGTGCATTAAATTTGTTACTAACTGCTACATCCTTAGCATTTGTTGTTGTCACCTGACTCTCGACGATTTGTTGTGGTATTGTGAATACTCTTTTGTCTTTCACAACTGTCCAGTTACCTAGATTTCCCACAACCTTGCCACTGGACAATATTCTAGCATTGCCTTTTTGAATAGGAGTCACTCTGTTTGGGATAACCCTCGTATCTTCTTCCATATTCTCTGATTTTATCTTATCACCATCCTTCTTCAAATTCAACTCAGGATTAATGATTCTACACTCTTCTTTATTATGACCCTGTAATCTACATTCCACACAATACTTTGGTATATAGTCATATATGATGGTAACTGTTTCAGATCTAACCTCCCCGGTTTCCTCATTCTCAATATTCATTATCACAGAATGTGGAAGATCTGCCAAAAGGTCCATCATCACTTTAATCCTAGCACAACTTGGCCTAGTTTTATTGATGGTTGCCTTATCTAATTGCAATGGCTTGCCTACGGCCGAGGCCAGTGAAAACAAGGATTCTTTCACAAAAAAGGTAGGCAATAAATTTGGGAAAGAGATCCATGCCATTGCTTTTGTTGTCTCTTCATCATTCTTAAATCTGACATCATAAATTAAGGTTCTCATTAAAAAAGAAAAACCTTCATTGCAAGTGATATAGTACGCTCCTTTAGAAATCAGATTAACAAAGTCTTCCATTAGAGATAGTCTTATAAGTACAAGCCGATTGCGAAATAAACCAATCATACAATCTGCTTTGATGCCACATTGTAAAGGGATAGCCTTTTTGAGCACTTCTAGATCTGGCCAACCGTACGAGAATTTATCAATAATGGCATATTGTAGGTCTTGCATGATATTCATACGATCCACTTTTGCCTCAGTCCATTTAATTCTTGGAGAACCATTATCATCCGAATAGATTTACAGAGAAATATTGTCAATCAAATCGACTTTTTTGTGTTAGCTTATCTTATTCTTCTTGAATTGTCTCGAATTACCTACGGAGTTTGAGGGATTCACTAGATTTTTGATTCCTTCTCCATTTCTGAGAGCTGGGAAAGGTAAATATTACTATATTATTTCTTCCCCCTTGTGGGGGATGGGCTCAAGAAGTGACTTCTGCAAAATTTGGTTCTCCACCACTCTGCATGAATCAGCATATTTAGACTGAGTTATGGATGGATTTTCTCCCCTCTTTTCATTGTTTGTAGATGGATTGAGTTCACATAAAGGAGGAAAATCTGTAAGAGATGAGATAGCTAGAGGGGGACCAGTCATTTGTGAGATGACTGGCCGCCGATCACAGTAGTCATAGGCTGAACTTCTTTCTCTCTATTAATTTGTTTTCCTACTATAACCATTCTTAGTTTAAGTGAGTAATATTTTTCATTTGATTTTTTGATTAAAAAAATTACAGACAATTATGTTAATGAAAAATAAATTTACTTTTAATTAAAAAATTAGTTAAGCTTTCATCTCTTTAAATATTATTTTTTGTTATCATTTTTATATTATTATTTTATAAAACTAAATTATTATGTTGTAGTTTTATGGTTTTCTTAGATGATCTATTTATATATTTCAATGTTGCGAGAAATTTTAGATGAAGACCAGAAGATTGAGTAACTAATAAATTTTCTTGCTACTGTATTGATTAGTACATATTTTATAGCAGATTTTATCAATATATTGCACATGTATGATGTAAGGTGTTTTGTTTCTTTTATTAATTAAATAATTATTTAAAAAAAGCTACTACAATTTTTGTGAAAGATTACCGTGAATTGTTATAAGATGACTAATTTATCAATATCAATACGACTAGTTATCGTCTTAACCTAAAAAATGGAAAAATCAAATTGCCTCAAAACTTTAATGCCTAGATATAATATGGTACACTGTAACGATCTGTTTCCGTCGTTATGGAAAATCCATGGGGAAGGATTTTGGGCCAGAAAACTTTTTTTGTAGTAACTTGGAAGTTCTAGCCTAGGCCAGACTTCGACGAAATCTGAGTCAGGGGAGGTCTAGAGAAATCTGGTAATGAATGGGGATCTAATTATGAATTTGATCACATGAGTGGATAGCCAAGACATTAGGGAGCATGTTGTCACGCCCCGAGCCTACACCCTTGTCGAGACTGGCACTCAAGAACCATTGTTGGCCCCAAGCAAACCCTTGGCCTTGCTTACTACTCAGCGGAAGACTTAAATAACAAGAAACAATCTAAATATATAACTCATGAAGTAACTTAGAATGTCTTAAAAGAACATTCGACTAGCCAAGATGGCAACACAAGATTCAACATAAGCCAATAACAAGATAATGACAATGAACTAACTAACTGTCTATGAAGCCTCTAACAACTTAGATGGACGTCGGGACAAGACCCACGACATCCCAATGAACTAACTAACAAAGCAATAAAAAGGGGTCCTTCGGAAGCAAGGAGGCTCACCAGCAACTCTAAAGCGCAACTAGAATCAACGAAGCGTTGGATGCTGATCCTGGTTATTTGTATCTGTATCATAAAATGATGCAGGCCAAATGGAATTAGTACATTGAATGTACGAGCATGCGAGGGGAATTCTAAACAAAACGTAAGCTTGACTGAAATCTGATAGAAATACTTATCTCAGCTTTACTCAACTCATGGATAACTCAACTCAATGCAAAAATAAACAACAATAAAAGATGCATTTTATATAAAGCATTTAAACATTACATAGCAACTAAATGTAGTGGGGAAATATAATAGCAACTCATTTTATATATATAATAAAGTAATATAAATTATGTGTGAGTTTATCTAACCGACAACCATCACTATGAGTTATGTGATGATACAACGCCTCGCCCACGCTTCCAGAACTGTCTTATAACTTGACGGATATAGAACGCCTCAACTAAGTGGATCCACTAGTCTATGATAAAAGGCATTAAGGAATCATCTAAAAAGTATAACCCTTTCTACTTGCATAGGCTACATGGTTAATGGAGACATTGAGTTGTTATGAACTCGTTGTCACATTAGTGCTCAATACTACTCCCAAAATACTCATCTCATATGTTTAAAACCAAAAACTATTTCTGTGGTTAGAGATAATTACTCAAAAACTAGCTTAAAGGCTCTCTTGGAAATCAGTGTTTCCTCTCTTGTTTAAATGTAAAAACATTTACTCTTTGGGAATACTTAGTTCTCATATACTCTTTTTGAAGAAATGAACTTCATTTGTTACTCTTACTTAACTCAAAACTCAAGTCTTAAAACAAGATTAAAACATCTAAAGGCTTCTTGAAAAGACTCTAAGAACTTTCTAGACTTGGCTCTTAACTTTCCTTGAATTTGAACTTATGGATTCAAAGTTATGATTCTTGTTTATGGATGATTTCTAGGTGTTTATAAGTCATTTAGAGTAGTTAGAATTGATAGTAAGTGTTAGTACACTTTAGAAGGACACAAACGGTCTAAACGACGAAAAACGAGTGGGGCAAGGTGACCCTGGTGCACTGCTGACACGGGGCGCCAGCCCCTGAAGTCTCTGGGTTCTGGAATACTGCTGGACCACCGCCCCAGCTCCTCTGGTGCATTGGGGAAGCTTCGCCCCAGACCTTCTAGTGCATCAGGGGAGCGTCGTCCCAGCCCCTCCCCAAAACTTTCCGACTAATTTTTCTTCTCGTTCTCTGACCTTAATTCGATTAGATTTGATTTTTTTTCTCAATTTATCTTTAGATTACGTTACCCAATACATGTACCCAAGAATATACTCAAAAAAACTCTTAAAATTGACACGATTATCTCAAGAAACTCATCAATCCCATCCTAATTCAAGAACGAAAGCTAATTGAAGAACACAAATCAAGAAAATCAAACCTTCAACTTTTTAGGATGAAATTACGCTGAAATTAACATGATTGACATGTGGGGGAATGAACCCAATGCTATGTGAACTCACATACCTCTTAGGAATTAAACCCTTTGCGAAATCCGAAATCAAATCTGCAAGAACTCGATGAAATCTAGGCCTTTCTCCTTTTTTTTTCTCCTATTTTCTCTTCTTGAACTCTTTTCTAAAACCCTAGTGTGAATAAGGATTTGTGTAAACTGAACTAAATCAGTTTAGACCCATATTTAATAACTGAAAACGAAATAAATCTGATAGGGTAAGGAAAAGACCAAAATACCCCTCTTAAATCCGGGTAGCTTTCCTAAAATGGGCAGCACGACTTCAAACGGGCATATCTCCCTCATAAGAGCTCAAAAATTAGCAAACTCGGTGGCGTTGGAAAGAGGATTCCAAGACCTTTCATTTGATATCTTATGGCCCACCTAACTCATCTTGTACTAAAGGTTATGGTCGTTTGAAGTTGATCAAAAACTTAGAAGAACTTAGGAATGACTTGAATGAATTATCTCTAGTTTTTTTTGGAACACAAGGTGCTACATCTAGTGACCTTAACACTTAGGAAAAAAATAAATTCCTCGGTAAAAACTTACTCACTATGAAGGATGGTTCAAGTCTTAGCTTAAAAAATTTCTGAGGTGTTACATTATCTCCCCCTTGGGATCATTCGTCCTCGAATAACGACTGGACTGGGTATGGAATGGGGTTACTCTTACTAAGGTCTGAGTCTAATGGTATGCTCTTACTATATTCAAGCTTAACCCAAATCCTTAGGTTCCGGTTCTATACCTCTCTATAGGGAATCTCATCCCAAAACTATTACTCTTTACCACCACATTGGGCTCATATCAAGAACCACCTAATGTTTAACAACACCACATTCAAGCTTAGTACTCTAACAACTCCATGGACTCCTACTAACCAGCTCCTTAAGAAATTCTCAACACTTGACTTGATTTCTCTTCTTATCATCTCCCCCTTAGGTCTAAAGCTAACACTTGAAAGCTATGCACCTATTTCACATTGACAACTCAATTATTCTATCTAGGCACACATGGAAAATTATAACTTAATTGGAACCTCATCTGGTTACATACCATCTCGGCACACCTCTTAATGCTCTTGTTACTCTTGTGACTTAGCCACACTTCACTGCCCTTATCTATACGTTAGGGTCTCTCACTTGTACCACTCATAGTTATTGCAGCTTATCACCTCAATTCCTCACCTACTCTATGTCAAGTCTTCTAGATTAAATCTCAAAACTAACATCATCACCCTCATGTTGCCATTCTTTTGATCATGACACTCATCTCAAATTCAAGCTTAATATTTATGACTAAACCCGAATATCAATGTGATTGCTCGCTTACTATACTAACTTACATCTACTTGATACAAATTCAGAAACACTCGTCCACTAGGACCTTATGACAAATAGTCAATCCTCACCTCTTAGTATTCATACTTACAATTTACTATCACATTTACCTTCACAACTTGAGTACTATTCACTCATTCACTATACATCAATGCCTAATTAGTTCTATAACACTTTGAATATTATGGGCTCTCCCTCAAAATCATAAGCCTAGCTTAGATCTATCACCTCATGAATACTCCTGCTCTTCTATTCAACACTTACACTTGGTCATTTCCTACACAATGGCATTTCATCACCAACTCCTTTCTAGCTACAACACACTCTACCTCCTATGATGGAATCTTCACAACTCATCACTTCTTAGTCTACCCATAAGGGAAAAATCTTCATTAGTAACTTACTGGGTGCATGACTATAATAACATAATTTGCCCCATCACTGTCTCCCTTTCATAGATCTTTATACCTCTGCATAGTTTCTTCTAACTCTGGGAATTTTCACTACTATTTCTCGTAATCTCATAATTCATACTATCTTTTAGGGAAAAAATTATACCCAGGCTCTAAACATACCATCCTCTTAAAGGTCTCAGTTGAATGAGGTTTAGGGAAGAGTGCACAACTCACTTTTAGATCAAATGCACGATTCATATGAACATGAGTGCATTTCTCTAAAACTCAACACTTAACTCACTCATGGGCTTCTCTCAAACCCCTCTGGAGTCTCATGACTTCTTCACGACACTTGCTAAGAGCAACTCTTCAATAGAGGACTGACTTTTCTTTTCAACCACCTCTAGTATGACGGGTAGTCGAATGAATCTAAGAAACGCACAAGTATGAATAAATCTCTATGATGTAGCTCTATTGCACGATTAAGAGTATGAAAGAAGTGAGATAGTTCTTAAATGTTGACGCCTCCTAATTATAGATGTGGCGCGCTTCACGCCGATAACCAAGACTCTACACGCACGGATTCATAGACACTCTAGGACTCTTGTACTTTGTGTTCTGATAACAAGTTTGTCCCACCCCGAGCCTACACCCTGGGCTGGACTGGCACTCGAGAACCATTACTGGCCTTAAATGAACCCTTGGCCTGGCTTACTACTCAACGGAAGACTTAAATAACAAGAAATAGTCTCAAAAGATAACTCATGAAGTAACTTAGAATGTCTTAAAAGAACATTCGACTAGCCAAGATGGCAACACAAGATTCAACATAAGCCAATAACAAGATAATGACAATGAACTAATTAATTGTCTATAAAGCCTCTAACAAATGATATGGACTTCGGGATAAGACCCACAGCGTCCTAATGAACTAACTAACAAAGCAATAAAAAGGGGTCCTCCAGAAGCAAGGAGGCTCACCAATAACTCTGAAGCTCAACTAGAATAAACGAAGTTGGATGCTGATCCTGGTTACCTGTATCTGCATCATAAAATGATACAGGCCAAATGACATCAGTACATTAAATGTACGAGCATGCGAGGGGAATTCTAAACAAAACGTAAGCTTGACTGAAATATGATAGAAATACTTACCTCAGCTTTACTCAACTCATGGATAACTCAACTCAATGCAAAAATAAACAATAATAAAAGATGCAGTTTATATAAAGCATTTAAACAGTAAATAGCAACTAAATGTAGTGGGGAATACAATAGCAACTCAAGTAAGGTATATAATAAAGTAATATAAATTATGTGGGACTTTCTCTAACTGACAACCATCTTTATAAGCTATGTGATGATACAATGTCTCGCCCACGTTGCCAGAACTATCCTATAACTTGCCGAGATATAGAAGGTCTCAACTAAGTGGATCCACTAGTCTATGCTAAAAAGGTTATGATTCATATTTATGGATTATTTCTAGTTGTTTAGAAGTCATATTGTGTAGTTAGAATCGATATGAAGTGTTAGTACACTTTAGAAGGACTAAAATGGGCTAAACGATGAAACACGAGTGGGAGCAGGCAACCATGCCACACTACTAGCGTGGGGCGCTAGCCCCTAAAGTTGAAAGACTGGGTTCTGTTGCATTGCTGGCGAGCCGCCCCAGCTTTACTGGCGCATTGGGGGTGCGTCTCCCTAGACCTTCTGGCGCATCGGGGGCGCGTCTCCCAGCCCCTTCCCAGAACTTTCCGACGAATTTTTCTTCTTGTTTCTTGACCTTAATTCGATTAGATTCAAAAAAATTTCTCAATTTCTCTTTAGATTCCGTTACCCAATACATGTACCCAAGAATATACTCAAAAACAACTCTTAAAATCGACACGATTATTTCAAGAAACTCAACAATCCCATCCTAATTCAAGATCGAACGCAAATTCAAGAACACAAATCAAGAACATCAAACCTTCAACTTTTGAGGACGAAATTATGTTGAAATTAACATGATTGGCGCGTGGGTGAATGAACCTAACGCTATGTGAACTCACATACCTCTTAGGGATTAAACCCTTTAGCGAAATCCAAAATCAAATCCGCAAGAACTCGATGAAATCTAGGCCTTTCTCCTCTTTTCTCTTCTTGAACTCTTTACAAAAACTCTAGCATGAATTAGGATTTGTGTAAACTGAACCAAATCAGTTTAGACCCCTATTTAATTGCTAAAAACGAAATAAATCTGATAGGGTAAGAAAAAGAGTAGCTTTCCTAAAATGGGCAGCCCGACTTCAAATGGGAATATCTCCCTCATAGGAGCTCGAAAATTAGCAAACTTGGTGGCGTTGGAAAGAGGATTCCAAGACCTTTCATTTGATATATTGTAGCCCACCTAACTCATCATGTACTGAAAGTTATGGTCGTTTGAAGTTGATCCAAAACTTAGAAGAACTTAGGAATGACTTGAATGAATTCTCTCTAGTTCTTTTTGAAACACAAGGTGCTACATCTAGTGACCTTAACACTTAGGGAAAAAATTAAATTCCTTGGTAAAAACATACTCACTACGAAGGATGGTTCAAGTCTTAGATCAAAAAAATTCTGGGGTGTTACACATGTACGGCTTTACAGAATCGAATTTGGGCGAGTAAAACTCCCGAAATTGAGCTTGGCATGAATGGGTAGTTTCTGAACGTCAAGGATTGAAGGTGTGTTGTGAAATGGGAGATTGGAACTCAAATTATGAGCTTCTATCTCCGTGCAAGCCACCGAGGCGGGATTATTCCCGCCTGGGCCGCTGTGGCAGGACAGTCGCGAACTTAAGTCAAAAAAACCCCAAATTGTTATTTTCTGCAAAACTTCAATCTTGAGAGCTAGGAGATGACCCTGGGTGATTCTTGACAGTTTTCCACAATTTCTACCGCTAAAGGTAAGTTAATTACTCCACCAATCCATATTTCGATTCCTAGAACTTAGAATCTTGGGTAATTATCATTGGGGGAGGGTTTTGGCCCGAAGTTAATAGTGGGAAAAGCCCTAGCTGAACATTAGGATCATGGGTTTGGTCTTGGGTTATTAAGATTGTTATAATTCGAGTAAATTAGACCTTATTTATTGATCCTTGTGTAATTACTCGTTTATAGACCAAGAACAAGCAGAAAGAATCCGGAAAGGGAAGGCTCAAGTGTCTTAGGAGGATTTAAGCTTGGTTTCGAGGTAGGTGATTGTTTGATTTCTTGTTGTGTGCTATATATCAGATAATTGCTTCATTGTATGTGTGCATTTATGTGAATAGGGAAATGTGAATCAAATCTAATAAAATGATTATGTGTGCACAATACATGACATGAACCTATTACTTGATTGTATGACTATGAGTATTGTTCATTATGGGTGTGATTGTGACTATGGTTGTGCTGACTGGATCGGGTGTCACGTTCTAACACATACATTGGATCGGGTGTCACGTTTCGATACATAGATTGGACCGAGTGTCATGTTCCGACACACTAACATTAAGGTAAGGGTTCCATGAGAAAACTACTTGTGATTATTATGTTTATGTCTATATGTCATTGATAATGAGAGATTGTATGTTGCTCTAAAATGATAACTGAATTGTATTATGTATATGTGTGTTTATTATGTCGTAATTATTCGTTGTATATTATGCTTATGTAGTAGTCGTGTGATCCTACCAGTATACTATGTTTTGTGTACTGATATATATTGCACTTGCTCTTTCTTATTGAGTACAGGGCATCTTCAGGCGGCTACTGACAAATCTCAGTTAGGAGACTATTGACGTGACCGGGTGAGCCAGTTCTTTCAGGCTGTCATGGATCTTTCTTGTTTAAGTCCACTCTTTCAGACTCAGAGTATTGGTTTAAGCTATTTTGTTTAGTATTCGGGGTTGCGCCCCCTTTTCTTAGACTTGTTAGTTAATCAGAGTTTTGGTATAATGACTTTCAGTTCTAGGGGTTGAATTTCCGTATTAGTTATTTTGTTAGACCTTCGGAGTTTATGGGAACTCCGTAATTTCTTTTAAGTCATTTAAACATGCTTCCGTATCTTTAAATGCTTAGTTTTCTGTTAATTGCTTAGTTAGATTGTAGTAATGGTTCTCCCACCGAAGGGTTTGCGTAGGCGCCAATCACGATGGTCTGGGCCGTGATAAAGTTGGTATCAGAGCCCTAGGTTCGTTGATCTCATTGTACCAAAATGAGTCTAGTAAAGTCTTACAGAACGGTATGGAGACGTCTATATTTTTCTTCGAGAGGCTTAGGACTCTAGGAAATCTCTCTGTCTTATTCTCCTTTCATGTTATAACTTGATTCCAATTGGTATCTAGTGATCCAAAATGGTATGTAATCTTTTTTACTCTTCTATCCGCAGATGGTTAACACCTTATAAAATGACGTTAGGCTCGTAGCCCCCATCAATGAGCCAGTAGAGGAGTCCGCAGCCAGAGGTCGTGGTCGAGGCAAGGGCAGGGGAAGAGTAAGGGGCAGGGGAAGAGGAAGAGTGGCACCCACTTGGAGCCCCAGGTAAAAATGTCTCTAGGGAAGAGGCCCCTCTTGCACCTCAAGAAGAGGTAGAAGAAAATATAGAGATTGAGGACGAAGAGGATGTTGGACCAGAGAAGGGTTCACCGGATGGGAATACCGACGTTCCTTTCTTAGACCTAGTGTTAGCTCAGCGGATCATGTCTTTTTTGAAGGGTTTAGTCGACCCTAGATTCCTTCCCACAGTGCAAACTGCTCAACCTTCGATCAGCCTCCCAGTTACTGCTACTATTCCCAGAGTGCATGGAGCATTAGGCACTGATATCTTCTTTCGTCCCCTATTGGGTCCTGTGATGACTGGTACTGAGCATGAGATGTTGACTAAGTTCTGAAGCTGAAGTCACCTGTGTTCCATAGTTCTAAGAGTGAGGATGATTATGAATTCATTTTGGCTTGCTATGAAAGACTTCAGAAGTTGGGCATTGTACATCAGCATGGAGATTATGTGACCTTCCAGCTTCAAGGTGAAGCTAAACAGTGGTGGAGGGCCTATGTGGAATGCAAATTATCAATTTTTCCCCCACTTACTTGGACGCAGTTCCATGCTCTGTTCTTGGAGAAGTATGTGCCCTTGACTTTAAGGGATCGTAAGATAGATGAGTTTATGGCTTTGGAGAAAGGTGGTATGACTGTAGTTGCCTATAAGGCAAAGTTCCATGCCTTGTCAAGATATGCTACTCAGTTGGTAACTTTAGAGGAGGAAAAGATTTGTCTATTCGTCAAGGGATTAAACTCCGAGTTACTGGTATTGTATGTTCACATGACCTCTGCAGGTAAAAGTTTCATTGAAGTGACAGACTTTGTAAAGAAAGTTGACGAAGTTCGACGTGATGGGTAGGCCAAGGCTTTAGCTAAGAAGCCCAATAGCACAGGTAACTTTCATGGTTCCTACTCCAGAGGTTCAGGTAGACCGACACTTGCAACCCGACCAATTCAGTCAATCATGCCCACTTCTACAGTTGGTTACTCGGGAACTCCACAGCAAAATCTTATTCAGGATAGTTAAGGATATGCACCTGCGTCAGGTAGCAGACCATCTTTTGACCGCAGTTGCTACAATTGCGGAGAACCTGGGAATATGAGGAGAGATTGTCCCCATCTGCGCATGTCTTACCCCATGCAGCAGTAGACCAGAGCACTGGTACCAGAGGGTAGTTGTAATAATGGTAGAAGGCATCCACAAGGTGGGCGAGGAGGAAATCAACGAGGTCGTGAGGGGCCGGGGAAATGGTAATGCAAATAGAGGAGCAGTGCAACCACACAAGGAGGTTGCACGTCAAGATGACAGCGCTCAGTGTTAAGCCTTTCCGGGCAAGACCGAGCCTAAGGTGTCTTATGTAGTGATCACATGTACTATTGTTTCCTCGGATAGGTGATATTTTCGACCAATTGCAAGGTGCTTCAGTTATCTCTAAGATTGATCTAAGGTTTCACTACCATCAGTTAAAGATTAGGCATGAGGATGTGCCCAAAACGGCATTCAGGACCCACTATGGGCACTATGAGTTTTTAGTGATGTCGTTTGGATTTACCAATGCGCCGGCAGCCTTCATGAGTTTGATGAATTGTGTGTTTAAACCAGTCCTGGATTCTTTTGTTATCGTATTTATTGATGACATCTTGGTTTATTCAAAAAGTAAGGAAGAGCATGTCGACAATCTCCGTATTGTTTTGGGTGTTCTTGGGAAACAAGAACTGTATGCCAAATTTTCCAAGTGTGAATTTTGGTTGACTTCAATTGCCTTTTTGGGGTATTGGTTTCAAATAAAGGGGTAATGGTAGATCCCCAAAAGATTGAAACGGTTAAGAATTAGGCTCGACTTAGCTCTGTGACTGAAGTTAGGAGTGTTGTGGGACTCGCTAGCTATTATCATCAGTTTGTGAAAAACTTTGCTTCTATTGCCACACATTTGACAAGGCTGGCTAAAAAGGAGGTGTCTTTCGAGTGGACAGACAAATGTGAGGAGAGCTTTCAGAAACTCAAGAATCTTCTGACCACAACACTTATTCTAACTCTGCTAGTTGAAGGTAAAGATTTCATTATTCATTGTGATGATTCACATTCGAGCTTGGGTGTTGTGTTAATGCAGGAAAAAAATGCCATAGCTTATGCATCGCATCAGCTGAAGGTGCATGAGATAAATTACATGACACATGATTTGGAGTTGGCAGCGGTAGTGTTTGCTCTCAAGCTCTGGCGGCATTACCTTTATGGTGTCAAGTGTGAGGTGTTTACTGATCATCGTAGTCTACAACATGTATTCACTCAAAATGACCTGAATTTGAGGCAAAGAAGGTGGATGGAGATACTCAAGGATTATAATGTTACCATTCAGTATCATCCAGGTAAGGCTAATGTGGTAGCAGACGCACCAAGTCGAAAGACGATAAGTATGGGTAGTTTAGTTTGGTTGGATGTGTCCAAGCGACCTTTGGCGAAGGAGATTCATACTTTGGAGTCTAAGTTCATGCAATTGGGCCTCTCAGAGAAAGGTGGGGTGTTAGCTAGCATTGAGATTAGACCCACTTTTATTGAGGAGATCAAGGCCAAACAATTTGAGGATGAGAGTTTGAATGAGCTTAGAAAGAAGACAGTGTCTGGTAAGGCACAAGATGTGGTTCTTGATACGGGAGGTGTGCTTAGTTTTAAGAGGAGAATTTGTGTTCCCCGAGGGGTTGACTTGATTAAGAAAATATTGATAGAATCACATGATTTGCAGTATTCCATTTATCCAGGTGTGACCAAGATGTACCGAGATTTGAAATGCCTTTGTTAGTGGCCTGGTATAAAGAAAGACATAGCTAAGTTTGTGGCTAAGTGCCAAAACTGTCAACAGGTAAAGTATGAGCACCAAAGGCCTGCAGGTTTGCTTCAGCGAATGCCAATTCCGAAATGGAAGTGGGAGAGGATAGCTATAGATTTCATAGTTGGTCTTCCCAAGACCTTGGGAAAGTTTGATTCCATTTGGGTAGTGGTTGACCAACTGCCTAAGTCTGACCAATTTATTCCAGTCAGAGTAGACTATAATGCTCAGTAGTTGGCTAAAGTTTATGTGAACGAGATAGCATGGGGTGCCCTTTCTATCATCTCAGACCATGGTACGCAGTTCACAACCAAGTTTTGGGGAAAATTGCATGAGGGGTTGGGAACTAAACTCAGTTTTAGCAAAGCTTTCCATCCACAGACGGACGGGCAATCAGAGAGAACGATTCAAGTGTTAGAGGACAAGTTGAGGGCATGTGTGATTGACTTTGGAGGGCATTGGGATAAGTTCCTTCTGTTATGTGAGTTCTCCTATAATAATAGTTACCACTCCAACATTGACATGGCACCGTTCGAGGCACTTTATGGGAGGGGATGTAGATAACCCATAGGGTGGTTTGAGGCTGGAGATGTAAAATCTTTGGGGATTGATTTGGTGAAAGATGCTCAGGATAAAGTGATAAGTATCCAAGCTAAGATTCTAGCAGCCCTGATAAGTATCCAAGCTGAGTCGATAGAAAAAGTATGCAGATGGTAATGTAAGGGACATGACATTTCAGGCTGGTGGTGATGAGATTCGGAAAGAAGGGAAAGCTTAATCCTCGATACATCAGACCATTTGAGATTCTTGACTGTGTAGGGCCAGTGGCTTATAGGTTGGCTTTACCGCCTAGCCTATAAGGGGTCCATCCAGTGTTTCATGTGTCTATGTTGAAGAAGTATCATGGTGACGGAGAGTAAATCATAAAGTGGGACTCAGTTCTGTTAGACAAAAGCCTTCAGTATGAGGAGGAACCAGTTGCAATTCTTGATCGCGATGTCCAGAAGCTGAGAACCAAGGAGATAAAGTATGTGAAAGTTCGATGGAAGCATCGTCCAATTGAAGAAGCTACTTAGGAAACCGAGAAGGACATGCGAGACAAGTATCCCCAGTTATTCGGCAACTCAGGTACTACTCTACTCTTACTTTAACCCTTTTCTCCTAGTTGTCACTTAGGGATGAGTAATGAGTAAATTGGTATCTATTGTAACAGCATGTTTCCGTCATTATGGAAAAGGCAATGGGGGAGGATTTTGGGCTAGAAATTTTTTTTTTTAGTAACTTGGAAGTTCTAGCCTAGGCCAGACTTGGACGAAATCTGAGTCAGGGGAGGTCTAGGGAAATCTGGTAATGAATGGGGGATCTAATTATGAATTTGATCACATGAGTGGATAGCGAAGACGTTAAGGAGCATATATGGCTTTACGAAATCGAATTTAGGCTAGTAGAACTCCCGAAACTGAGCTTGGTGTGAAAGGATAGTTTTTGAATGTCAAGGGTTGAAGGTGTATTGTGAAATGGGAGTTTGGAACTCAAATTCTGAGCTTCTGTCTCCGTTCAAGCTGCCGGGGCGGGATAATTCCTATCAGGTAGAGGCTACTGTGGCAGGACAGTCGTGAACTTAAGTCGGGAAAAACCCCAAAATCGTTATTTTCTGTAAAACTTCGTTCTTGAGAGCTAGGAGACGACCCAGGGTGATTCTTGACAGTTTTCCACGATTTCTAGCTCTAAAAGTAGGTTAATTACTCCCCCAATCCGTATTTCGATTCCTAGAACTTAGATCTTGGGTAATTACTATGGGGGGAGGGTTTTGGTCTGAAGTCAATAGTGGGAAAAGCCGTAGTTGAACATTAGGATCATGGGTTTGGTTTTGGGTTATTAAGTTTGTTATAATCTGGGTAAATTTGACCTTGTTGATTGATCCTTGCGTAATTACTCATTTATAGACCAAGAACAAGCGGAAAGAATTCGAAAAGGGAAGGCTCAAGTGTTTTAGGAGGATTCAAGCTTGGTTTCGAGGTAAGTGATGGTTTGATTTCCTGTTGTGTGATATATGTCAGATAATTTCTTCATTCTATGTGTGCATGTATGTGAATAGGGAAATGTGAATCAAATCTAATTAAATGATTATGTGTGCACAATACATGTCATGAACCTATTACTTGATTGTATGACTATGAATATTGTTCATTGTGGGAGTGATTGTGACTGTGGTTGTGCTGACTGGATCAGGTGTCACATTCCGACATATACATTGGATCGGGTGTCACGTTTTGACACATATATTAGATCGGGTGTCACGTTTCGACACATACATTGGATCGGGTGTCATGTTCCGACACACTAACAGTTTGGGATGGGTTCCATGAGAGAACTACTTGTGATTATTATGTTTATGTCTATATGTCATTGATAATGGGAGATTGTATGTTACTCTAAAATGATAACTGAATTGTATTATGTATATGTGTGCTTACTATGTTGTAATTGTTCGTTGTATATTATGCTTATGGGCGTAGCCGCGTGATCCTACCAGTACATTGTGTTTTGTGTACTGATATTGCACTTGCTCTTTCTTTGTTGAGTACAGGGCATCTTCAGGCGGCTACTGATAGACCTCAGTTAGGAGACTATTGAGCATGACCGGATTCAAAGGTGAGCCAGTTCTTTCAGGCTGCCATGGATCTTTTTTGCTTAAGTCCACTCTTTTCAGACTCAGACTATTGGTTTAGGCAGTTTTGTTTAGTTTTCGGGGTTGCACCCCCTTTTCTTAGACTTGTTAGTTAATCAGAGTTTTGGTACAATTACTTTCAATTCTAGGGGTTGAATTTTTGCATTAGTTATTTTGTTAGATCTTCGGAGTTTATGGGAACTCCGTAATTTCTCTTAGTCATTTAAACTTGTTTCCGTATCTTTAAATGTTTAGTTTTCTATTAATTGCTTAGTTGGGTTGTAGTAATAGTTCTCCCACCGGAGGGTTAGCGTGGGTGCCAATCATGACGGTCTGGGTCGTGACATAGACATTCATAAAAACTCATTTGTCCTCTTATAATATTACTTGATGCTTAGTTGGGTTGTAGTAATAGTTCTCCCACCGGAGGGTTAGCGTGGGTGCCAATCATGACGGTCTGGGTCGTGACATAGACATTCATAAAAACTCATTTGTCCTCTTATAATATTACTTGATGCTTAGTTGGGTTGTAGTAATAGTTCTCCCACCGGAGGGTTAGCGTGGGTGCCAATCATGACGGTCTGGGTCGTGACATAGACATTCATAAAAACTCATTTGTCCTCTTATAATATTACTTGATGCTTAGTTGGGTTGTAGTAATAGTTCTCCCACCGGAGGGTTAGCGTGGGTGCCAATCATGACGGTCTGGGTCGTGACATAGACATTCATAAAAACTCATTTGTCCTCTTATAATATTACTTGATGCTTAGTTGGGTTGTAGTAATAGTTCTCCCACCGGAGGGTTAGCGTGGGTGCCAATCATGACGGTCTGGGTCGTGACATAGACATTCATAAAAACTC
>JAJOOR010029590.1:0-21169 GCA_036250505.1 Solanum acaule
TTTTTTTTTTTTTTTTTTTTTTGAGATTCTGACCTTCCGAGGTTGGTATTCTTATTTTGTATTTTTTGAGATTCTAACCTCAGGAGGTCGGTATTCTTATTTTTTATTTTTGAGATTCTGACCTCCGGAGGTCTGTATCCTCATTGAGATTCTGACCTACGGAGGTCGGTATCCTTATTTTCTATTTTTGAGATTCTGACCTCCAGAGGTCGGTATTTTTTTTTTTTTATATTCTGACCTTCGGAGGTCGGTATTTTTATTTCTTATTTGTGAGATTCTGACCTCCGGAGGTCGGTATTATTATTTTTTATTTTAGAGATTCTGACCTCCAAAGATCGATATTTTTATTTTTTATTTTTGAGATTCTGACCTCTGGAGGTCGGTTTTCTACTACAGAACTGGTAACAAATTGCTGCAATTTTAGTTGCCCACCTACATATTTATACCAAAAAACCCAAAGAATTCCAAATAAGCTATTTCAAAATAAACTGCATCCAACCAAAACAACACAATATTTTCAACATATACATTAAACTAATTCAAAATAAACTTCATCCAACTTCAAAATAAACTAAAATACGATCAAACAATTCCAAAAATATAGAAGTCTAAAATGTCAAATAGATACAACTACTCCTCATCACCCTCACTCCTCTCCTTATCAGACTTATCATTCTCTTCACCCTCACTCTCCTTATCAGACTTATCATACTCTTCACCCTCACTCCCCGGACATGGAAGAAGAATTTTTCCTGATTCAGAAAGAAAAGTTAGTTGGGCCTGAAGCACTGCAAACCTCTTGTTCTCTGTCTCCTTTGCTGCCACAGTCTCCTCCTCTCTCTTCCTCTCTTTCTTCTCTCTTCTTCTCTCTATCGGCTACATCAGCAAGCTCGGCATTGAGAAAATCTATCTTACCCTCCATTGCAAATATTGTCTCTCTATCCCTGCCATCGAAGGTTGAGGATGATGAACCACAATACCAAGCCTTCTTCTGATACGTCTTTTCTAGATAGCTATAGACTGAACCTCTAATCGGTTCACCTGCACTCTGTTTCTAAAGATTCTCATTTTCTTCTTGTGTAAATGATATGTCTCGACTCTCAAGAGGTAGAGTACTACGATATTCTTGAGATATTCGTATAAACCTATCTTGTAATTTAAACAAAGAACTCTACGAATAAGAATGTAATATATACAAGGAAAAGAAAAAAAGATTAGTTTGAATGGAGTTCTTACATATTTCTCTTGAGCACGTGGCTCATTCCATCTTTCTTCTTCTATGGGTTTCATACACTTCTTGACGTGAGTAACCTTGAACATCTTTTCTAAAACTACCGGCCTACCCAACTCTTTTTCCTGCAAATAAGATATATAGAATTTGATGTCATTAATCTCCAAAAACTACTTATCAAAAAAGAAAAAAATATATTTTACAAAATTAAGAAAGTATACCATTCTTTCCTTCCTAGTAACTAGGCTAATAGCTCCACCAGTGTGCAAATAGCCTCCCTTTTCTGATGCGTGAGCCATCTTCCCAATCTCACTCCTCTTTTTAAATTTTTCATCAGTACCTCAATGTTACAGAAATAGATCCCATCCATCTGGTAACATACACTGAGGAATTTTTTCTCCGACAGTCACAAAATGTGCTAGAAAGCAACTTTGAAGCTTTAAGGTTGAAGTTCACTTCAACTTCTTCCTCATGTTCGGGAGCCCATACATAATATTTCTGTAATAAAAAATAACTAATTATTTATTGTTCAAATGAATAGAGAATTTAAATGTATATGATGTGAATTTAATTGATATACATTCTTACCTTAAATTCGTTGAACATCTGCCCCCTGGTGTTAAGTGGAATCGAACTCCAATACATTGAACATCTGCCCCCTGGTGTTAATTGATATACATTTTTGTGGTGAGGGTGTTGCAAATGATTGTTGTTGATAGTGGGTTTTGTGTGGATTCTCATTGTGATAGTGTTGGGTTTATGATCCCAATGGAGTTTGAAGGAAATCATTCGAGTTTAGACCAATTAGGCTTGAGAAGAATAATTTGTCAATAATCTGGGCATGGGGGTGGGGCGGCGCACCACCACTGCGACAAAACTTTGAGTCACTTTGAGAAGTATTTTACAATCTTTTAAAATTTGTTTTAATATTTCAGTACTTGAGCATGAGGACGAGGATAGTTGAGTTCATGTTTTCAAAATTAATATAAGGAAACTAAGTATTCCCAAAGAGTTAGTGTTTTATATTTAAAACGAGAGGAAATTTTGATTTCAAAATGAGTTCATGATTAGTTTTGAGCATAATCTCTTTTAAGAGAACCTTTTAAGTAATAATCTCAAAGTTTGAGGATGAGGAAATGTTTTTAAACATATTATATTATTGGGAGTAGTATTGAACACCGATATGGGGACAAGTTCAGACAATTCAAAGTCCTCATAAACCATGTATGCCAACTTGGGTAAAGGATCATACTTTTTAGATGATTCATTATTGCTTTTAAGCATAGCTTAGTGGATTTACTTAGTTGAGGATGTCTTATACTCCAACAAGGTATATGACAATTTTGGCAGCGTGAGTAAGACGTTGTATCATGACATAGATCATAGTGATGGTTGTCGATTAGAGAATCTCTCAAATAATAGTAAAAGAGTTTGTGATGGCTGAGAGGGTCTATAGAAAATGTCTCGTCTCCTTACCCCATAGAGTTACTCTAGTTGATTTGGTAGAGCTTGATATGCTAGATTGAGATGTCATTCTTAGGATGGATTGGTTGCACTCTTGTTATGCTTTATTGATTGTAGAACCCGTTTAGTCAAATTTTAGTTTCCAAATGAGCCTGTCCTAGAGTGGAAGGGGGGAAAGTCTATGCTGAAAGGTTGGTTTATTTCTTGTCTTAAGGCTAGGAAGATGATTTCTAAGGGTTGCATGTACCACCTAGTTAGGGTGAAGGAAATAGATCGAAGACGTGGCTAAGCACTCCACGTCCTAGATTAGCCTATCTACTTATGTATATATGCTTAGCTAGTCTTTTGCCTTTGAGATGACTTGTTGTGGTCCACTTTTGGGACATGTATTTTCATATTAGATAGCTATGTACTCTTGACGTCTAGGTTCTTGGAGGGATGTTCTTGTATATACATTTTTCGTACTTCTTTTTCTATCTCATTTTACTATCTAGTGTTAGTTCTGCTTAGTTCTACCCTTATACCCATTACTTGTCATTTTAGATACATGTTGGCTTACTTGTACAAAGCGAATACATAGTAGAGTCCTGTAAATATGTGTGGAGATGTCTCTATCCTATCTTTGGGAGGCTACAGGATATCCAATGGAATTTCCCTCTTTTGTATAGCTTTTGTGTACTGTGTGTTATTGGTTTCATGAAATTTCACTTGTTTCACTATTTTCATAGGACGGCTCATACACGCCACACGGAGGCCTAGTGTAGGTGTAACGACCTGATTTCGTCGTTAGGGAAAAGCCAATGGGGAAAGAATTGGGGGAAGAAAACTTTTTCGTATTAACTTGAGATTTCCAAGCATAGACAAGATTTGGATGAAATCAGAGTCAATGAGGTCTAGGGAAATCTGGTAAAAATGAGGGATCTATTAATGAATTTTATTACATGAGTGGATAGTTAAGACGTTAAGGATCCCGTACGACTTTACATAATTGAATTCGGGTAAGTAGAACTCTCAAAATCGATCTTAGCGCTAAGGGTATTTTTCTGAGCATCATTGGTTAAAGGTGCGTTGTGAAATGGGAATTTTGGAATTCTCAAAATAGCTCTCTGTTTCGTTCCAGCCACTTTGGCGTTGGATTTCGCTGCTCTAGCGGGGCCGCTACAGCGGGATGAAGGCCGTTGTGGCGGGCTCAATGCGACTTAAGGTTGTAAATAAATAAACCGCTAAACGACCTTATTATGCACTTTTTGACTTTTATAGATAAGGAACGAACCCCAGGCGATTCCTACTCATTTTTCACCATTCTGAGGCTAAAGGTAAGCTTTTCACTCCCCGAATCCATTTTTTTATCCGTAGAATGTAATAGAATGGGTGAATATTGATGGGGGAGGGTTTTGTTATAGTTTCTATGGTAGAAACAACCCTAATTTGGATAATTGGGATCATGGGTTTGATCTAGGGTTCATAGAATTGTTAGTAATTCGGGTAATTAGGGAATGTTTATTGATTCCCATATTATATTGATTGTTTGTAGACCAATATCAAGCAGAACGAATCCGGAAAGGGAAGGATCAAGTTTCTTAGGGTTTCAATCTTGGATTCGAGGCAGGTGATGGTTGTGATTGCTTCATTATAATGCATGTATGTATGCGAATGTTTCATTATTGATCACCCTAATCGTAAATGAGGATAATTGAATAATTGTATGCCATGAATCACCTATTGTTGTATGATTGTGAGAATATACATTGTGATTGTGATTGTGCTATGTTGAATGGGTGGGTGTCACGATCCGACACACTAACTGGGATCGATTACCACATTCTAGCATAAATATGGGATCGGTTGACACATTCCGACATAAATGTGGGATCGGTTGCCACGTTCTGGCATAAACATTGGATCGATTGCCACGTTTCGGCATAAACATTGGATCGGATACCACGAACCGGTATGCTAACAGTTTGGATATGGGTTCCATGAGAGGACTATTAAATTGGGTTCCGTGAGAGGACCATTGAATTGCGTTGTGTACCCACTTGTGATGATTACGTCCATATCTAATGATGATTGATATTAGAAGACTGTATGTTGCTCTAAATTGATAACCAATGTGTATTATTGAGAATGTGGGATGCTACATTGATCCTGAAAAGATGACTAATATTGTATATGTTCGGTATATGCCTGTTTTATAATGTTGTGATTACTTGCATGTGTTTCACTTATTAGGGTAGCCGAGTGACCTACCAATACATTGTGGTTGTGTACTGATATTACAGTTTCTCTTTCTTTGTTGAGTACATGGCATATTCAGGTGGCTATTGGTAGACTTCAGCTAGGTGACTAATGAGCGTGACCGGATTCATGGGTGAGCCAGTTCTTTCAAGCTACCACATATCTTTCTTGTTTAAGTTCACTCTTTTCGGACTCAGACTATTTCTTAAAGGTGTTGTTTAGTTTCGGGGTTGTATCCCTTGTTCTTAGACTTGTCATTAGTAGAGTTTTGGTACATTGAATTTTAGGTTCTAGGGGTTGTTCTGCCGCATTAGTTTGGCTAGTTTATTTAAACCTTTGGAGTTTATGGGGACTCCATTTTTATTGTTATTTATACCTGCTTCCGTAGCTTTAAATGTGTATTACTTTGGTTAAGTTGAATTGTTGGGCTGTAGTTTTGGTTCTCCCACCGGAGGGTTAGTGTGGGTGCCACTCATGACGGTCTGGGTCGTGACAAAGTTGGTATCAGTTCCCTAGCTTCGTTGATCTCATTGTACAAAAATGAGTCTAGTAGAGTCTTGCGGAATGGTACGATGACATCCGTACTTTTCTTCGAGAGGCTATAGCACTTTAGGAAAAACTCACTTCTTTCTACTCTTTTGTGCTATGACTTGAATCCAATTGGTATCTTGGTGATACAAATTGGTATCTTTCCTCCTTCACTCTATGGTCCGAATAAGAGCAACAACAGCAGTAACACCATCACTAGCAAGAGAGGATGTGTATAGGCTACTGACTATAGGGTCACCATTCAGAACAAGTATCCATTGCCTCAGATATATGAACTTTTTGACCAATTGCAAGGTGCATCAGTTTTCTCTAAGATTGATTTAGGCTCTGGTTAGTATCAGTTAAAGGTTGAGGCAGTTAAGAATTTGGTTCGACAAAAGTCTATGATTGATATTAGCAGTTTTGTGGGGCTCGCTAGCTACTATTGTTGCTTGTGATATGAGTTGAGTCTAATTGGTATCTCTCGATTCCAATTGGTATCTCAACGAAGTGAACTAGACACCGTAGTCCCGGCTAAAGGGACACACACAAGTTAATTGGAACTGAGAAGGTTCCAATTGGTATCTGGCCTTAGGGGGGTCGTATAAGGCGTAGATGATCAGTAACAGTCGTCTTATGGAACGAACTAATTAAATAATTTGGACTTATCTGCAAGTTGTAACTGCTTGAGTTTCGTGAAACTTATTCTGTAAAAAAAGTCATCACGAGATTAGGTGCAAGGGTCTAGATAAATTAGGTTGTGGTTCGTAAGTGAGAAATCTGGACGTGCGTTGCGACCAACTGATAATTGTGCGAGAGTCTGGGTGTATCCTGGGGTGTGTAGGTTATGGTGTTGAATTAATGAGATGAGTTAGATTGTGTATCGTTGGATTGACTCGTTATAGACAATGATTTCTCCTAGCTTGGAAATTTATCTTAGACTTGTTTGGTAAAGCTGGGAACCTTGGGAAATTTTAGAAGAACGAAAAGAACCCAGAAATTGTTGACAGGGGTGCTGTTTCCGTCGAAACCGCTGGGGCGGGATATTCTCTCCAGCACAAGACCGCCAGAGAGGGATAGGGCAAGATAGGATCTTAGCCCTGTCTCCCGTGTCTTCCCTAGTCACAATTATGGACCCCAAATCGTACACGAACTAACCCCCACGATCTAATTCAGTGTTCAATAATCGAATATAAGTTATAAAGTGTGTTAAAATTGTGGAGAACCTGGGCATATAAGGAGGAAATCAGCGAGGTCATGGAGGCTGGAGAAATGGTAATGCAGGTAGAGGAGTAGTGCAGCCAGGCTAGGAGGTTGCCCGTCAAGAGGACAGGGCTCAGTTATATGCTTTTCTGGGCAAAAACGAGTTTGAGGTGTGATGCAGTGGTCAATAGTGCTACTCTTGTCTGAGCCTGGATGGCTATTATTTTGTGTGATATGGGTTCTACTTATCCGTATGTGTCAGTTCAATTGCCTTGGGAGTTACTATGGTTTGTGATATACTTGATGCCCCCTCCATGTTTCTACCCCAGTTGAAGAGTCAGCCATAGTCACCCATGTATATCGTGTTGTCTTGTTGTGTTGATTTGGTTATACTGGATATGACTGACTTGATATAATCTTAGGCAAGACTTGGTTGTCCCCCTATTATATTGGGCTTAATTGTAATACTAAATCAGTAACTCTAGATAAACCCCTAAATGACCTTATTATGCACTTTTCGACTTTTAGAGCTAAGGAACGAACCCCAGGTGACTCCTACTTGTTTTTCACCATTCTTGAGGCTAAAGGTAAGTTTTTCACTCCCCGAATCCATTTTTCGATCCGTAGAACATAATAGAATGGGTGAATATTGGTGGGGGAGGGTTTTGTTATAGATTCTATGGTGGAAACAACCCTAATTTGGATAATTGGGATCATGAGTTTGATCTAAGGTTCATTGAATTGTTAGTAATTTGGGTAATTAGTGATTGTTTATTGATTCCCGTATTATATTGATTGTTTGTAGACCAATAACAATCGGAACGAATCCAAAAAGGGAAGGATCAAGTTTCTTACGGTTTCAAGCTTGGATGCAAGATGGGTGATGGTTGTGATTTCATGTTGGTTGATATATGTTTGTAATTGCTTCATTATAATGCATGTATGTATGTGAATGTTGCATTATTGATCACCCTAATCATAAATGAGGATAATTGAATAATTGGATGCCATGAATCACCTCTTGTTGTATGATTGTGAGAATATACATTGTGATTATGATTGTGGTTTGTTGAATGGGCGAGTGTCACGATCCGACTCACTAACTGGCGTCGGTTGCCACGTTTCGACATAAATATGGGATCGGTTGCCATGTTTTGGCATAAATATGGGATCGGTGTCCACGTTCCGGCATAAACATTGGATCGGTTGCCACATCCCGGCATAAACATTGGATCGGATACCACATACCGGTATGCTAACAGTTTTGGTGTGGGTTCCATGAGAGGACCATTGAATTGTGTTGTGTAGCTACTTGTGATGATTACTTTCATATCTAATGATGATTGATATTGGAAAATTGTATATTGCTCTAAATTGATAACCAATGTATATTATTGAGAATGTGGGATGCTACATTGATCCTGAAAAGATTACTAATATTATATATGTTTGGTATATGCATGTTTTATAATGTTGTGGTTACTTGCATGTGTTTCACTTATTGGAATAGCCGTGTGATCCTACCAGTACATTGTGGTTGTGTACTGATACTGAACTTGCTCTTTCTTTGTTGAGTACAGGGCATTTTCAGGTAACTATTGATAGACTTCAGCTAGGTGACTAATGAGCGTGACCGGATTCAAGGGTGAGCCAGTTCTTTCATGTTGCCATGCATCTTTCTTGTTTAAGTCCACTCTTTCCGGACTCAAACTATTTCTTAAATGTGTTGTTTAGTTTTGGGGTTGTATCCCTTGTTCTTAGACTTGTCGTTAGTGGAGTTTTGGTACATTGACTTTTAGGTTCCAGGGGTTGTTCTTTCGCATTAGTTTGGCTAGTTTATTTAAACCTTTGGAGTTTATGGGGACTCCATTTTATTGTTATTTAAACCTGCTTCCGTAGCTTTAAATGTGTATTACTTTGGTTAAGTTAATTAGTTTGGTTGTAGTTTTGGTTCTCCCACCAGAAGGTTAGTGTGGGTGCCACTCACAACGGTCTGGGTCGTGACAGTAGGAGTCCACCTCCCATACCGATTAGGGGTGTCACACCACCCCTAGATAGAGAGAGGGTCCCAGAGCCAGCAATAGACCCTCTAGCATCTCGGGTTCTAGCACAACCGATGAGGGCAGGACCAACCCACCCACCACCCGGACCAACTATGGCTCCAGATCTTAAGTTAACCATTTCTTAGCTTCTGATTGTGCTTGGAGGCATATAGAAAGCCCAACACCAACATCAGGTCAATAGGATCAGTCTACAGCAGATACGTCTCGATTTAGGTTCCACCTTGAGGTGTATATCCCGTGATTGCGGCCAAAGCTATGCTACTTGAAAAGCAAAACATGCTCGAAATGTTCCAGAGGCTTTTACCTCTAAGGTATTTTTTGCCCATGGGTTAGGATGCCCACAATTTTCTGACTGCTTGCTAAGAGCGGCTTTATACATTTGGACTAATGGAGTAGAGAAGAGCCGACTTCACTACTGATCAGTAAGATGGGCCTTGTAGGCAGTGGTGGTGTACCATCATAAGACTAAACCAGTTGGGTCTCCTCCGGTCATTTGGACTATGTTTTTTTATGCCTTCTTAGCTAGGTTCATCCCTCGCAGCATTAAAGATCACCTCCGAGATCAGTACTCCAAGTTGGAAAAGGGCTCCATGACTGTATCACAGTATGAGGTAAGGTTCCACAATCTGTCCCGCCATGCCACTATGATTCTACCCACCAAGGAGAAGAGAGCCTAATGCTTTGTTCATGGGTATAGGCTTCATATAGGGATTAAGACTCAATTTGTGGTATCCGGTAGTCGTTCCATTTTGGATGTTGCTGACCACGCTTCTGATGAGTCAAGAATTTTGACTCATTTAGGGCTTATCATTCAACGAATTAATGTCCTCAATGCCTATTTTGTGCTCATAATTGATGTTAATGTGTTGATATGCAACATATGATGGCTTGAGAACAAGGCAAGGACATTACGATGCGAAAAGGAATGAAAAAAGTTGGAAAAACTGAAGAAAAGAGAAGCTGGAGCTCGCAAAAGTCACTAGGTGAGTCGCCGAGTAAGCCTCCATCTAGCCGAAATTTTTAGGGAATAACCTATGTACGCAGCCAACTTGGTGAGCAAATGATGATTCGGCGATGCGCCAAATGGATCGGTGATAACAACCCAGCTCGGCTAAACTTCCAGAACAATTGGATGCAGGAGCGAAGATAAAAGCAAAAAGAAGTGCAACTCGGTGGATCACTGAGTCGATTGGCGATCCCGACTAGTTTTGTCGAGTGGACTCTGTGTTGAGATTTTGGGAAGGTTTTAGGAACATATAAATTTATTTTTTGAAAAGGGAGGAGGAGTTCCCATACATTGCATTCCTCAGTTTTTGAGATCCTTTACATATTTTATTTTACATTGTTGAACATTCTTGAAGAAGATTTGGATCTTGGATTTGAGGATTTAGGATTCTAACTTTGATTTTGGCATTGAGTATTGCAGATTTTTAACAAATTTAGATGGATAATCTTTTTGGTAATGATTTCTTACTTTTTGCTATGGTTGGCTAAAACCCCTTCCCTTAGAGGTGTGATAATGTAATCGAATACATAAATTAACTTGCGGGTATTGTTTACTGTTGGATTTAATGTTGTTTTGAAATGGGTTCAATTGTTTATTTGTGTTTTAATTGATGAACTGAAGTTGCAAATTTTGTTCTAGTTTAGCTCTCTATTTTTGCTTGAGAAAGAGGTATAGAGTAGAATGAATGATCGACAATTGTATTGATTTGTATCTTTACAACGCAGCTTGAGAAAGATGGTTTAATTAAGGAATTGGGGTAGTTTGTACTGTTAAACTTGTTGAGGTTCGAGAGAACTCACTCGAAACATGATAGTTGATCGATAGATGGCTATTATATTCAAACCTATCCTACCCATTGAGATTAAACAACTTGAAGCAATTAATAATCACCTATTAAGCGAAATTAGTATTTGATTGATCACATTCCTAAGGTCCTCTCTCTAATCGTTCAAATCCAGTGTTAATTACATTTTGTTAACAATTGGTTTCTAAATCCCCTTTTGATATAGATCATTGAAACTTTGTGATTTATTTTATGTTTCATATCTTTTTACTTCTACATAACATAAGAACACATATGTACTTCGTAATTTAATTCTTTGAATTATCACTCCCTGTGGGATCGATCCCAACTCATCATTGGGTTTATACTTTTTAGCGACCACCTACACTTTGAATTGCAAAAAATATAGTTGAGCGTTATCAAAAAATGGCACCGCTGCTGGGTAGGGGTGTTTAGAATTCGTTTATCAGAATGTTTTTGTGAACTAGTTTTGTTGTAGTAAAATTTTCTTATTATCTCTGAATAAGTAAAGAAAAGAGTGTGAATGGGAGCAATGCAAGTCAACTTGGAAACAATGATGACATTGGAAACTTGTATGATGTCAATGTGGATCAACTAGGAAGTGTCGGTGCTATTCGATTGCCCACAACTGTGGGAAATGCGGTGTTTCATGTGACCAGCACTATGTTGCAGTTGTTGCAAATGAAAGGTCTCTTTGGGGGAATTTCTCACTAGTACCCTCATGATCACATTCACAATTTTGTGAATGTTTGCGGACCCTTTTCCTACAAGAACATCACTCAAGAATCAGTCTGACTTTGTTTGTTTCCTTTTTCTCTACTGGGGGAAGCAACGAAGTGGTTGACCGAACTACCAAGAGAATCCATCACTTCTTTGGAGGAGCTCACAGAAGTGCTTTATGAAAGATCTTTCCCTCCCTCGAAGATGGTTAAGTTGAGGGATAATATTTAGAACTTCAAGCCGATTGATGGTGCACCTATTCATGAGACGCGGTAGAGATTTCAAAAGGTGCTTCTTCAAAGTCCTACACATGGGTTGCCGAAAAATGTGCTATTGCAATATTTTTACTGAAGTCTTTACACCGTGAACAAAGGTTTCGCCAATGAACTCATTCAGGGTGGAATCATAAGACAACCATTTGATGTAGCATCAACTTTTCTTAATCAGATGACCTAAAATAATCTTGCATGGTACACAAGGGAAGATCAAGTGTCTCCGTTGAATATTAGGCTGACCAAGGAACAAATAGAAAAGAACCAAGAACGTGATGAAAACATGGCCAAGATAATGACTCAAATGGACCTAGTGACGAAACATGTCATGGGAGGTGGTTACAAGGCTGTGAATGCAGTTTGTGCTAATAGTGGTGTGAGTCCTCATGATGTACAAGTTTAGGCAATGTACATCGAAGAGGTATAATTCTTGTCAAACTAAGCAGCGGGTTCTCGTCCGAGCTATTCAAGGCCGGGTGGGAATCAAGGTTGGAATAGAGATCGTAATGATGGTTGGAGAGATCGATATGGAGATTGGTGTGATCAGGGTGCAAATTGGAGAGATAAAGATGGTGATAAAGATGGGGAACGTTCCCCCTTATGAACGATAAAAGTCAAAGGAACAAAAATCTGATCCCAAAAACTTTCAGACCGAGGATATGCTTGCCCGCATCTTAAACAAGGTGGAAGGATCGGATAAGGTACTCAAGGAGATTTCGGATGATGTCTCATCTATAAATTAGACAATGACCTCGCACTCAGTTTCCATAAAGCAATTTGAGACTCAAATGGTCAAATTTCAGCTCACTTAAATCCAAGATCGAAAGGGGGTTTTCCTAGGGATACCTTAGTCCATCCAAAGAGTGAGGCTTGAATGCATAGCCACGTTGTGCATCATGTTAAATAAGGCGCTTCTTGGCAAGCAACCCAATTTTTATTTTTTATTATTTGAATAACATTTGTTGGATGTGAATGTTGAAATTTAAATTTCAGAGGAAAAAGGCAATTGGGAAAGCTCATAGCTCACTTGGTAAATCACCGAGTGGCTCGGTTAGCCCGATTTAGCTCACCTTTTGAACCAACTGATAGGCTGATGTTCTACCCAATTTGGCGAGTAAATGTCCGCTTGGCGAATTGCCGAGTAGATCGGCGACATAAGTGGGTCTCACCGATCAAGGAGCAAACTAAATGGTCAAAAGTCTTTCAATCGTTTTAAATTCAACTATCCTTTTTTTTTAACTTTTTGACTCTTTTACTCTTACAATCAAACCTTATATTATATTTTAAGTTTAATTTTGTGGGATTCTTCATGTGTGATCGGAATTTGAATTGTTTCCCATCCTCCCCTCTTTTCCTATGTATTTGCATGTCTGCATCTGAGGTTCATTTTTCAGAATTTGCTCTAATTTCATGTTTTAGATTGAGCATGCCTATATGTATTTAATGGATCTTTTTTGTTCCTTGATTGTGTGCAAAATTGCTCATTGAAATTTAAATTGGAATCAAACATGTTAGATCTTTTGTTTAGCCAAAATTGGTTGAGTTGCGTGTTTGGATTGCATAAATTATGTGTGTTTCATGTTGGGTTTTGTGCGGGTGAAGTCAGACTAACTCGAATTCCACCAAACAACTTGAATTTTCCCAATGATGGACTGGGTAACGTCGTTCTTAAGGGAAAAATCATTGTTTTTTTTAAATTTAAATCAATTCGGGGAAGTCTGAGTACTCTAGCTTAGAGATTCATGGTGGGTAGGCTGGAATTGTATTTAATTATACTTGAAATGGTTTGTCATAGGGTGTTAGGCACTAATTGAAAATTGAGTTAGGAAGGCAACACGTTAGGCCATTCGGTGGGTTGGGTTGAGCTTGTCGAATGACTCGGTGAGTCGCCTAGTGCCATCCTTTATCGCCTAGTTGACCTGACTTGTTGATAAGTTTTCTGTAACTTTCAGCGCTATGTTTGTGCTCACCAAATATACTCGGTGATTCACTGAATGTTGTTAGTCTCGCTTTTCTAACTTTAATTTTGACTGTTTATTTCTATATTATTCGGCAAGGAACCCTCTGATCGCCGAGTGAACTTAGAGACTCGCTGAATGGTCTTTGGTATCGTCCTTTTGTGCTAAATTTTTACTGAGTTTTTCTGTTACTTTTGGCCAGTTCCCTTTTTCCAGTTGAATGGGTTTAGCGACTCGCCAAACTAGTCGGTGAGTTCTCCTACACCTTTTGAAAATGTTATTTCACTAACCCTTTGCAACTGCAATTTGTTCTCATGGGTGATGTTTTACAGATATGGCCAGACCTAAAGTACTGGAATCCTTTATTGCCTTTGTGAGAGCATGGAATCATTCTTAATGTAAGGGCATTTGAATACTCTTGTTAAACAATACCATGTGTTGTTTTTTTGAGTCTCTGCTTGGTAATTGGTTCCTATTCTCAAAGGTATAGTGAAATCATAAACCATGTCCTCATTACTATCTCTTAAGATACCTCCTCCTCAATCTTTCTCAGATTATTCAGGGCACTCCCATCAGTGTTCAGTTTGAGAATGTTGTTAGGGGGCTGTTCCACTTGATGATTCTGATTTTAGTCTCATGTTGGCACGTCAATCATAGGAATCAACTCCACCGAATTATTAGGCCAGTGAATATGGGGAAAATCGGTTATGAGAATATGGTTTACGTTTTTAAGGATCATAAACTTTACTCTGGCTGTGTTGGATTGTTTTCCTCCATATTTAGTTGAGCACCTATTTTTCCATAAGTTTCAACAAATACAAATGGGAAGTGATTGGATGAGGATTTTATGAACATCATTCTTAGGATTCATTCCCCACCAATTCATCATAAGATTTCTCAAAAGAATATGAGCATGGGTAAGACCTAGCAGGCTGGAAAAAATCTCCACATGTAATTGGCAAAATTACCATTGACAAATATATGATCAATATTGTCCAACCCAGGTCTGACGCAACAGGAGTAGCTAGCATGGTCAATTCCAAAAGTGCTAATCTTCTCATTGGTAGAGAGCTTGTTTCTCAAAGCCCTCCAAACCAGAAAAGAAACCTTGAAAGGGAACTATTTGTGCCAAATGAAATTGTTGATGTTGTTCTTGTCTTCTTTTTGTCTGGTAAGTTCCCAGGCAGATGAACAAGAAAAAAAATCTCATTGTCATTGAGTTTCCAAACGACCTCATCTGGAATCTCTTATTGGTAAATAATTCAAGTGATCAAAACTTTAGGAACTAATAATAGAGGAACCCATTGTCTTACCATAGCCTCATTCCAGTTGCCCTCCACCAAGAACAGAGATATAGCAATGTTGTTGCGACTAGTAATTGAATCACAATGATGGGCTAGATGACCATCACCTAGCAAATTGTCCCACCATAAAAGTCTATTCCATAGTTGATTTACCCGGTATTGTCAGCTTCCATTTGTGCCTTGTTTTTCATCATATATTTTCCCAACCAAAGACTGCCCAATATACAGTTTTTTAGCCACTGGGTTAGCTCTTTGGCAATATTTAGCAAGAAGAAGCTGCCTCCACAAAGAAAATTTTGTCCTAAAAGCCACCATTGTTTGAATTGCAAAGAGATATAAATATCATTAAGTTGTCTAACTCCAATGCCTCCTTCTTCAGTTGGTAAGCCAAGAGTTACCCAAGAAGCCCAACGATTTTTTTTCTTCTCATTTTCATACCCCCAAAAGAAATCAGCAATCACTCTCTTTATGTTCTTGAGAGTAGTTTTGAGAAGAAATATAGTTACCATTGTATGAATTGGGAGAATGAAGTACATGCTTCACCAAAGTTATTTTACCACCAAAGGTATTGATTTTTGAGTTCCACCCACTGATCTTCTTTACCACTTTTGCTACCAGGTCTGAATAGTAAATAACCGATCGACCTCCAATGTATAGAGGACATCCAAGTTATGTAATAGATTTAACCTTCTGAGTAAAAGTACTAATTTCCACCATCAAATCAATGATATCTAGAGGAGTATTAGTTGGAGCCATAAAGTGACTTTTCTCCTTATTAATAAGCTGATCTGAGACACGTTCATAAGTAAACAAGTGATATGTTGTTCTTCAGCTTCAATAATATGGAAGTCCATATCTTCATTCCAAAATATCCAAATCTTACCATTTTGATTGAAAAAGGCCTTATCCATATTGAGTTGAATTTTGTACTTGTTGATCTGAGTATTGTCAGCAAATGATTCAACAATTGCAATCATAGAAAGGTTGTGTATTTTCTTGAGAGATTGGATTCTTTCCAATGAACCTTGGGTGTTTATACTTCTAGCATTCCAACAAATCTTTTAATCATTAAAAACCTCTACGTCTGGATCATGTGTTGGGTCTACTGGAGGTAGCAGATGTACTGTGTAGGCCTGTTTGAAATTTTATTGCATCAATTGTCTACCTCTAGGAGATAGTCCTTGATGAGCTGTGACATCCTAAATTTCCTCATGCATTTCATTATGAAGAGTAGATCCAACAGCCTTAATAAGATGGGCAGTTGATTCTTCTTTTGCATCATCTTGCTCATCCAGGGACTGTGTAACTTGGTCATAATCATCCTCAGAATTAAGGACCCCATATTCATCCTTCTCCTTAATATTAACCTAGCTAATACCTATGTCCTTATGTTTCACCTTGTGAGGTTGTTATTGTTGCATTGTTTCCATGATGAATTCATTCCATTAATTATCTTTTTGTTGTTTACATTCAATTGCATCTCTTTTCTTGTTGCTCATTCTATCCCTTGATTTGTTATTAGGAGGTTTAATTTGAGAGTCATAACCATCCAGTTGATTTTGAACATTTGAAGTCCCTTGATCATCTTTTTCTTCTGCAGTATGCATAGGAGAATTGATATTTTGCCTTGGTTCTGAATTATCTCTTCTCAATTGTTTCCTCTAAATTACTCCACCCCTGAGTGCCCTGTAATCATATTTGGAGTGCCTAGAGAATTCTGAACCTAACTAGTCTCATCAATTTTATCATGAGAAGTATCCTCAACCTTCAATTCTTTCTGGTTCCTTCCTTTTTCTTTCTGAATGGCCTGATTACTTTGATTGTGAGTAGTGGTAGCAGGGGATCTAAGGTCACAACTAGGGTCACTATGTGTATTCTCATGCATATCATGAGTCAATTGCCCCCATTTGGACACCTCTTCCAACAAGTTAGTGTGTTTCTCCCACATTCCCCCACCCTTCCTTCTTTCAACTTCATTAGTCATAGCCAATAGTAAATTTTCATGGGGCGTTTGGGGATTGGGAGCATTGAGTCAATACATGTGGTCTTTGAAGCTTGATTGTATTCCTTCCCTACACTGAGGATTTCTACATTTTGGACAGTCGGGGATGTTTGGTATTTAGGGAGGGGTAAAACCTTACTAGACTCATTTCCATTTTGGTCCTCCTGTGCTGGGTTGTATTCTATAGTTTTGTCTTACTCCTCTTCTTAGGAGTTGGCTTGATCCTACACAGTCTTATCAATTCAAGTATTATGAGTAGTGATAGTAATTTTACCTGTCTTACTATGATTGTGTGGATGTTGTTTTGTGTCTTCCTTCTCTTGAGATGGATGAGGTCTATCATCATTATTATGATTGTTTTTGTTGTTCTTCCTCTTTTATATTTTCCATTGATCTCCTTGAGTGTTGCTTGTCGTTACTGTGTGGGGTTGTTGTCTTATGTTACCATTAGTATTGGCTCATGCCTTGTTGTTCTTATAAATTGATCCTTGTATTCTTTTCGTGATCAATTTTGTTTTTACTTCTTTTTTCATTCTCAAGCTCTTTGCTTCTTTTGTAATCCTCGTCCCTTTTTTTGATGGTGTAAACATGGATTTGGTGTCGTTGGTCCTTGCAATAAATGCAAAAATTCGGAACACTCTCATATTGTATATCTTGCCATTTTCCCATGTTGAGATCCTCTTCATCAATTCCCATCCAAACGTGGGGATGCCTTTCCTTTGATAGTTCAATCTGAACCTTTACCTTAGCCATAGTACACCTAGTCTTTTGGATAGAGGTTGTATCAAGATACAACACTTTCCCTATAGGTTTCGAAAGAGGAGTGACAAACTCTTTGCTGTAGAAATGCCAAGGTATTTTAGGGAGGGATATCCAAATTGGGACTATTGGTGTTTCTTCCTCAGGTCTGAAGGTTGGATTCCAAGTTTAGATCCTCATCAACTGGCCTTCAATGGTCATGTTCTATTTAGTCCACACTGTGATATAATCTAACTCATTATCCAAGTCAATATACACATGTCTTGCATTAAAGTGAGCTATGTTCACACCTCTAGACAATTTAGTTTGAAGGATGAAATTTTTCATGATCAATTATACCTTAGGCATTGTATTAGTGAACTCTCCAGTTAGAGTATATTTTAAATCTAGAAGCTAGCTTAATCATAAAGTCATCTTTTTTTAATATAATAACATGTAAACCTTGTTTGGCAGTGATAGTAGGAGGGGTGAGGTTTATAGGGATCTCATTTTGGTTGCAAAGGATTGGATGACAGTGTAGAGAGCTAGTTCAGGTGTAAGGTCATTTTTGGGTTATTTTGCTGGTATTGGGGGGTTTTGAATGGATTGATCATTGACTACCAAAACATTCTGTGTGCCTGTTCTGTTACTGTTGGAGGATGATCCTGTTTCTCAAAATTGTTGGATACTCGGGAGAAATTACCCTTAGGAACAAAGTTATTCCTGTCATTGTTTTGTTGATTATTGAGGTTATGTTCCTGCTATTTTCATTTGTCTCTATGATCAATGAAGGTACCCATTTCCTTGGTGTTCTAAGTTTTATCCTGTGCCAAGTGCACTGCAACATTTCTATTTTGCTCACTTGCATTAATTTGCAAATGAGCTTCATTAGTGATAAGAATTTGATTAAAATTGGAACTAGGGAGCTTACATGCCTGTTGAATCTCCTTTTGTTGCTTTGTCTTCTCTTATTCCTTCATCATGATGTGTTGATCTTCCTGAGTTGTTTGCTACACTATATCCTCTTCCCTTTGATCCTTTTCTTGACCAATCGATTTGTCCTGATGAATTTGTGTGAGAGTTGGCAACGTAATAGTTGGATTCACCCCAAAAGAGAACTTGGATGTGCTTGAGCTCTCTACATGATACATAACGTGTTGTTCATCCAGTTGGGCTTACATCATACTCATATTCTGCCTATTTTGTATCATTTCGTTTCTCTTTTTCTTGTTATTTAGAAGATTTGCGTCTTCTTGGTGTATATTGCTTGTTGGTAATATAGACCCGCCTCCCTCCTCAATGCTAGTTTGGGAAAAAGCTTGTTCCTTATTAAGTTTCACCAAATCTCTGGTGACTTCGTCTGGGTTCTTTTCGTCATTAATTATTTTATCTTAATTGCTGGATATGGTTGTGGCTGTGAGATGCTACTCTAGATGAGTAGAAGATTCCAGAGGTTAAATCCACTAGAATCTCCTCCAAAGTAGGTCAAATTTGAGGGCGCATTTGAGGCGATTCCAGTGCGATTCTCGAAGTGTTTGCTTCTTTAGATTTGTCAGTTGGGGTGGTAGAATCTTTTGAGTTTTTGACTGTAGGTCTATCGATTGTAGGAGAATCGATTCCTTTGTCCACATTTGCACAAATCAAAGCATTTGCTCATAGGAATTAATTTCGCGTGCCTAATTTAACTCCCTCTCTGAAATCGCGACTTGGAACGCTTCATATCTTCGCAAATTCGAGGAGTTGTAGGTGGATTTAGATGATAACTCTTGTTGTGTTTTGTTGTTCTCTTCCAAGTGACCCTTTTGGCTTTGATCCGATAATCTCTACTGGTGGTCTAGCAGCCATTCCGGTAGATAAGCAATGTTACCGTTAGATTGTTGGTAATTAGCCGTTAGGCTCTCTCACCAGTAGCCGTTAGATTTCCTTTAGAGAAAATTCTTAGAAAGAAGTCTTAGAGAGTGAAGAATTTGAGAAAATGAGGAATGGTCCATAAATGCATGCTGATTAGATTAAATTGGGGGGTATGTACTGGTTATTCTTATTTCTCTTCTTAGATACCATGTTTTAGGATTGATCGGCATTGTATCGGGTTTAGTACCATGCTAGTTGGATTTTAAGTGTATGGTTGCTTGTTGTTGTGTATTAATTGTTATTTTTGTATTGAACATTTTTGGCCTTAGTTTAGGTTTAGACTAGTATTGCATTAGACATGCGATCCTTATAGCCTTGTTTTATCTCCGTCGTCATTTCAGATGGACTAGATCCTTGTAGACTTGAATAGCAGACTTGATTCTGATAGCATGAGTCTCAGTTAGGGTGATCTCACAACTTGTTCGATCTTCTGTTCTCTCCCCTTATTTTTGAGGTTGCGATGGTTACTAGAGGTTTTATTCTTTCGCGTTGATACGAGATTGGATTGTTCTAGGCTTGCAGCCTTCTGTTGATTCTTGTGGGTGGACGTCATTCCACGGTGACTTAGTAATGATATATGAGATCCTCTTCGGAGTTGACACACCCCCGGGTCACTCTTACTAGATGGGCGGCTTACGTCCCTGGGAGTGGACTAGATGGTTGGGCGGCCATGATTTATGAGATCCACTTCAGAGTCGAAATGTCTTCGGGTTACTCTTGCTACCTGAGCTAGGAGTGGACTGGCTAGTTGTGCGGCCTAGATTGACTTTCACTCTTGCTAGCTGGGCTTGGAGTTGACTGGATTTTATGGTTACTTCGGTTGGGAGCCCATCTTTCGCTTTGTGGCTCTCTGTGTACCTGTCGGGTTAATGGGGCATGTTGGGGTTTTATTTAAACTTGTGCATGAGTGTACCCTCTAGGCTTATGGGGGTCCAATCAAGTTTTGTTAGTTGTACTTAGATTTACTTTCGGAATGCTCATGTGCTTAATTTCATATTTGTTTTAACCTCTATTTGTATCTAGATTTTATCTTTTCTTATTACATTTACCCTTCTTACTCAGTCGGCCTATGATGCCTAATAGGTATCTTTGTTTTGGTACTCATACTACAATATGCATCTGTTTAATGATGCAAGTCCTAGTACCAGCTACCGACGGTGAGCACTTGGCGTCCTGGATCAGCCAATATTCTTCTATATATATGTTTACATGGTATTTTCCCTTATGAGATGGTTTGTTGTGGTCCACTTTTGGAACTTGTATTTTCTTATTAGACAACTCTATACTCATGACTTCCATGTTCTGGGAGGGATTCTCATGTATATAGATTTTTTGTGTGCTTTCCTTTCTATCTTATTTTATTGTCAACTGCTAATTTTTTTAGTTCTACCCTTATACTCATTACTTGTCATTCTGAGTACGGGTTGACTTACCTACTGGTTGGTTATAGTAGGTTCCATCATGAGTTGAAGAATTGGATCGTGATATCCATTTAGCATAAGAAGGAAACAATTTACCCATGACGATTCTCACTTAACCTAATAACATTAGTATTTTAAATTCAAAACTATTATCAAATCTGTCACAACCCGATTTCTCAAGTCATGATGGCACCTACTATAACCCACCAGTAGGTAAGCCAACCCGTAACCCGGAACAACAAGTAATGGGTCTGAGGGTAAAAACTAAACAAGAGTAGGCAAATAACAATATAAACAGGCGGAAG
>JAJOOR010029591.1:0-25943 GCA_036250505.1 Solanum acaule
TATTCCTTTTCGTAACTTCCCAAAAATTGCCGAATATTACGTAAATGCCCCAAAATGGGTGAAAAATCAAGAAAAATACATAAATAATACAAAAAACGACTACAAAAATTTCTACTTGCACCAATGAGTTTAGAATATCGTGACGAATAAAATAACAAAACATTACTTCTTTTTGTAACTGCCTAAAAATGATCGAATATTACGTATATGTCCCAAAATGGATGAAAAATACATAAACAATACAAAAACCGCCTCAATTTTTTTTTTGACTTGCACCAATGACCTTAAAATATCGTGACGAATAGAAGAACAAAACTTTATTCCTTTTCGTAACTTCCCAAAAATTGCCGAATATTACGTAAATGCCCCAAAATGGGTGAAAAATCAAGAAAAATACATAAATAATACAAAAAACGACTACAAAAATTTCTACTTGCACCAATGAGTTTAGAATATCGTGACGAATAAAATAACAAAACATTACTTCTTTTTGTAACTGCCTAAAAATGATCGAATATTACGTATATGTCCCAAAATGGATGAAAAATACATAAACAATACAAAAACCGCCTCAATTTTTTTTTGACTTGCACCAATGACCTTACAATATCGTGACTAATAAAAGAACAAAACTTTACTTCTTTTCGAAACTGCTCGAAAATGGCCAAATATTACGTAAATGCCATAAAAGGGCCAAAAAATAAAAAAGATACATAAAGAATACAAAAAACACCTCAAAAAAATTTCAACTTGCACCAATGACCTTAGAATATAATTACGAATAAAAGAACAAAACTTTATAGTTTTTCGTAATTAACCGAAAATGGCCGAATATTACGTATATACCCCAAAATGGCCAAAAAAATAAAAATAAAAATATAAACAATACAAAAAACACCTCAAAAAAATTTCGACTTGCACCAATGACTTTAGAATATCATGACGAATACAAGAACTAAACTTTACTTCTTTTCGTAACTTTCCGAAAATAGCCGAATATTACCTATATGCCTCAAAATGGTTGAAACATCAAGAAAAATAAATAAACAATACAATAAATGCCTCAAAAAAAATTTGACTTGCACCAATGACTTTAGAATATCATGACGAATAACTGAACAACACTTTACTTCTTTTGGTAACTGTGCGAAAATGGCCGAATATTACGTAAATGCCCCAAAATGGCTGAAAATCAAGAAAAATACATAAACAATACAAATAATGTCTCAATTTTTTTTACTTGAACCAATGATCTTAGAAAATCGTGACAAATAAAAGAATAAAATTTTACTTATCTTCGTAACTGCCCGAAAATGGTTGAATATTGCATAATTTCCCCAAAATGGGAGAAAAAAAAATACATAAACAATACAAAAAGCCCTTCAAAATTTTTTTGACTTGCACCAATGACCTTAGAATATAGGGACTAATAAAAGAACAAAACATTACTTCTTTTCATAACTGTCCGAAAACGGCTGAATATTACGTAAATTCCCCAATATGGCCGAAAAATCAAGAAAAACACATAAACAATATTTAAAAAACGCATCAAAAAATTTCGACTTGCACCAATAACCTTAGAATATCGTGACTAATAAAAGAATAAAACATTACTTCTTTTCGTAACTGTTCGAAAATGGCTGAATATTACGTAAATTCCCCAATATGGCCGAAAAATTAAGAAAAACACATAAACAATATTTAAAAAACGCATCAAATTTTTTTTGACTTGCACCAATGACCTTAGAATATCGTAACGAATCAAAGAAAATATTACTCTTTTTTGTAACTGCCCGAAAATGGCAGAATATTACGTAAATTACCCAAAATGGCCGAAAAATTAAGAAAAACACATAAACAATACAAAAAGCACCTCAATTTTTTTTGACTTGCACCAATAACCTTAGAATATCTTGATAAATAAAAGAACAAAACTTAACTTCTTTTCGTAATTGCCCGAAAATGGCCGAATATTACGTAAATGCCCCAAAATGGCCGAAAAATCAAGAAAAACACAAACAATACAGAAAATGCCTCAAATTTTTTTGATTTGCACCAATGACCGTTGAATATCGTGATGTATAAAAGAACAAAACTTTGCTCCTTTTCGTAACTGCCCGAAAATGGCCGAAAAATAAAAAAATACTTAAATAATAAAAAAAATGCCTCAAAAATTTTTTCCACCAGCACCAATAACCTTAGAATATCGTGACGAATGAAAGTAATGAACTTTATTTCTTTTTGTAACTGCCATAAAATGGTCGAATATTAGTTAAATTCCCCAAAATGGCCGAAAAAATAAAGAAAAATACATAAACAATAAAAAAATGACTTAAAAAAATTTCAACTTGCACTAATGACCTTAGAATATTGTGACGAGTAAAAGAACAAAACTTTATTTCTTTTCGTAACTACTTAAAAATGGCCGAATATTACGTAAATGCACATAAATGGCTCAAAAATCAAGAAAAACACATAAACAATACAAAAAATGCCTCAATTTTTTTTTGACATGCACCAATGACCATAAGAATATCGTTACGAATAAAACTATAAAACTTTACATCTTTTCGTAACTACCCGAAAAATAAAGAAAAACACATAAACAATACAAGAAACGCCTCAAAATTTTTTCTGACTTGCACCAATGACCTTAGAATATCGTGACCACTAAAAGAACAAAACTTTACTTCTTTTGGTAACAATTCGAAAATGGCCGAATATTACGTAAATCCCCCAAAATGATCGAAAAATCAAGAAAAACAAATAAACAATACAAAAAATGACTCAAATTTTTTTTGACTTGCACCAATAACCTTAGAATATCGTGACAAATAAAAGAATAAAACTTCACTTCTTTTCGTAACTGCCCGAAAAATAGCCGAAAATTACGTAAATCCCCCAAAATGACTGAAAAATCAAGAAAAATACATAAATTATGCAAAAAACACCTCAAAAAAATTTCGACTTGCACCATTGACTTTAGAATATCGTGAGGAATAAAAGACCAAAACATTACTTCTTTTTGTAACTGCCCGCAAAAGGCCGAATATTACGTAAATGCCCCAAAATAACCAAAAAAACAAGAAGAATACACAAACAATACAAAAAGCGCCATTTTTTTTTCAACTTGCACCAATGACCTTAGAATATCGTGACGAATAAAAGAACAAAACTTACTTCTTTTTGTAACTGCCCAAAATGACCGAATGTTACATAAATTCCCAAAAATGACCGAAAAATCATGAAAATACATAAACAATACAAAAAATGGCTCAAAAAAATTTCGACTTGCAACAATGACCTAAGAATATCTTGAAGAATAAAAGAACAAAACTTTACTTCTTTTCGTAACTGTTTGAAAATGGCTGAATATTATGTAAATGCTCCAAAATGGCCAAAAAAATCAATAAAAATACACAAACAATATAAAAAACGCCTAAAAAAATTTCAACTTGCACCAATGACCTTAGAATATCGTGATGAATAAAAGAACAAAACTTTACTTCTTTTAGTCACTGCCGAAAATGGCCGAATATTACGTAAATGCCCCAAAATAGCTGAAAATCAAGAAAATACACAAACAATAAAAAAAACACATCAAAAAATTTTCAACTTGCACCAATGACCTTAGAATATCGTGACGAATAAAAGAACAAAACTTTACTTCTTTTAGTAACTGTTAGAAAATGGCCGAATATTACGTAAATACCCCAAAATAACCGAAAAATAAAGAAAAATACAGAAACAATAAAAAATATGCCTCAAAAAAATTTCGATTGCACCAATGACCTTATAATATCGTGACAAAAAAAAGAACAAAACTTTACTTCTTTTCGTAACTGCCCGAAAATGGTTGAATGTTACGTAAATGCTCAAAATGGCTGAAAAATCAAGAAAAATACATAAATCATACAATAAATGCCTTCAAAATATTTTGACTTGCACCAATGACCTTAGAATATCGTGACGTATAAAAGAACAAAATATTATTTCCTTTCGTAATTGCCCAAAATCGGCTGAATATTACGTAATTGCCTTAAAAAGGCAGAAAAATCAAGAAAAATACATAAAAAATACAACAAATGCCTCAAAAAAGTTTCGGCTTGCAATAATCACCTTAGAATACCATGACGAATAAAAGAAGAAAACTTTACTTCTTTTCGAACTTCCAGAAAATGGTTGAATATTACGTAAATGCTCCAAAATGGCTGCAAAACAAGAAAAATACACAAACAATACAAAAACGCCTCAAATTTTTTTTGACTTGCGCCAATGACCTTAGAATATCATGATGAATAGAAGAATAAAATTTTACTTCTTTTCGTAACTGTCTGAAAATGGCCTAATTTTATGTAGATTCCCCAAAATGGCCAAAAAATCAAGAAAAATACATAAACAATACAAAAAAGGCCTAAAAAAAATTTGACTTGCACTAATGTCCTTAGAATATCGTGATGAATAAAAGAACGAAACTTTATGTCTTTTTGTAATTGCCCTAAAATGGCCGAAAAATCAAGAAAAGTACATAAACCATACAAAAAACGTCTCAAAAATTTCAACTTGAACCAATGACCTTAGAATATCATGACGAATAAAAGAACAAAACTTTTCTTCTTTTAGTAACTGCCAGAAAATGGCCGAATTTTACGTATATGCTCCAAAATGGCCAAAATATCAAGAAAATACATAAAGAATACAAAAAACGGCTCAAAAAAATTTCGACTTGCACCAATGAACGTAGAATATCGTGACGAAAAAAAGATCAAAACTTTACTTCGTTTCATAACTGACAAAAAATGGCCGATTACGTAAATTTCCCAAAAGGGCCTAAAAATCAAGAAAAATACACAAACAATACAAAAAATGCCTCAAATTATTTTTGACTCTCACCAATGACCTTAGAATATCGTGAGAAATAGAAGAACAAAACTTTACTTCTTTTCATAACTGCCCGAAAATGTCCGAATATTACGTAAATTCCCCAAAATGTCCAAAATTTCATGAAAAATACAGAAACAATACAAAAAACGCCTCAATTTTTTTTTACTTGCAACAATGACCTTAGAATAACGTGATGAATAAAAGAACAAAACTTTACTTCTTTTCTTAAGTGCCCGAAAATGACCAAAGTTTACGTAAATGCCCAAAATGGCAGAAAAATCAAGAAAAAGTGCATAAATAATACAAAAAATGCCTCAAAAAACTTTCGACTTGCACCAATGACCTTAGAATATCATGTCGAATAAAAGAACAAAATATTACTTCTTTTCGTAACTGCTAGAAAATGACCGAATATTATGTAAATACCCCAAAATGGTCGAAAATTCAAGAAAACTACATAAACAATACAAAAGAAGCGTCAAAAAAATTTCAACTTACACCAATGACCTTAGAATATCGTGACGAATAAAAAACAAAACTTTACTTTTTTTCGTAACTATCTGAAAATGACAGAATATTGCATAAATTCCCTAAAATGGCCAAAAATCAAGAAAAATACATAAATAGTACAAAAAGAGCTCATTTTTTTTACTTGCACCAATGACTTTAGAATATCGTGATGAATAAAAGAAAAAAACTTTACTTCTTTTCGTAACTTCCCGAAAATGGCTGAATATTACGTATATGCCCAAAATGGCCGAATAATCAAGAAAAATACATAAACAATACAAAAAACACCTCAAAATTTTTTGACTTGGACTAATGACCTTAGAATATCGTGACAATTAAAAGAACTAAACTTTACTTCTTGTCGTAATTGTCTGAAAATGGCCGAATATTACGTAAATGCCCAAAATTGCCGAGAAATCAAGAAAAATACATAGACAATACAAAAAAATTTCAACTTGCACCAATGACTTTAGAATATCGTGATGAATAAAAGAACAAAACTTTACGTCTTTTCGTAACTGTCCGAAAATTAGCCGAATAGTACATAAATACCCCAAAAAGGCCGAAAAATCAAGAAAAATATATAAACAATACAAAAAATGCCTCAAAAAAATTTCAATTTGCAACAATGACCTTAGAATATTGTGACGAATAAAAGAACAAAACTTTACTTCTTTTCGTAACTGTCCGAAAATGGCCGAATATTATGTAAATGCCCCAAAGTGACAAAAAAATCAAGAAAAATATATAAACAATATAAAAATGCCTCGATTTTGTTTTGATTTGCACCAATGACTTTAGAATATCATGACGAATAAAAGAACAAAACTTTACTTCTTTTTTCTTATGAAGAAGTTCCGGTTGAGACTTTCCACCGACATGTTAAGAAGTAGAGAAACAAGGAAGTTACTTCCGTTAAGGTTCCTTGGAGGAATCAGTTAGTTGAGGGTGCTACTTAGGAGGTTGAGGCCGATATGATAACCCGTTATCCTAATCTTTTTCGCTCCGTTCCTACTATAGCTTTAGGTATTAAGTCCCTCATGGTTTACTCTTTTAGTATCATGTGTCTTAGATATTCCCATGATTTCTCACTTATGCATGTTCGTGAAAAACTTGATTTTTGAGAAAATGATTTGATTGGATTTATGTCTCCATGTGTGTATGTATTTGAGTATGAGTTGCATATAGGCCTTATGAAATGATTCTTTAAACATGCTTTAGCTTTGAGTTGATGTTTCCTCCTCGAATATGTGCATTTATGTGATATAAAAAATGTTGGGCTGTTAGATCTAGGTTCTACCATCCTTATGGTTTCTTGAGTCCTCATTCGAGGATGAATGTTCCCAAGGGAGAGATATTGTAATACCTCTGATTTGTAAAGAAGGAAAAGTGCAAAACTTTAATAGTTGGTGTCTGTGTCTACGGTCCCAACCTACAGTCTGTAGGAGCTTAGACAATCTATAGGTAGGAACCGTAAGTGGAAGGGTAAATGCTTTTTAAAATGACAAGTTCCAATAACCGTTTTATGGTTCACCAGGATGGTCTGTCATTCTATGTACGAGTCCTAGGTAGGTCTCGTAGGTGAGCCCAGACTTGGTGAAATTTTGAGGGTCAAAGTTGGGATCTACGTTTTGTTGCTATAGTCCCAAAGTTGACTTACGAACCGTGCCTAAGTGGACCTACGGACTGTAACGTCTGACCGGTAGGTCGAGTCGGCAGATATTTTAAGATGGGTTTTTGGGTCTTTCCCTAACTATTCTAACACAATACTATGTCCTTTTAGTCCTAATCTAAGACCCTATATAAGTCTTTTAAGCCCTAAACCTAACTACTCAAAATCATTCTTGTAACACCTCCGATTCCAAAAAGGGCAACATAGAAGTTTTCTGGGATTTGCAGGTACCAGCCACGAGGGCTATCCATGGACCATGGATGGGACCACAGAACGTGGATGGGACCATAGATCGTGGATGGGACCACAGACCATAGGTGTGGTCCATGGAAGGGCACCCAAATTCTGGTTCAACAGTTGGAACCACGACCCAAACAAATGGACCGTTGGTGGGACCATAGTCCGTGGTCCAAACCCTCCAAAAGTAAGTTCTGACCACCATCGACAGCCGTGCAGGACGTACCATCGATCTGTCTACGGTCCATCGATTGGTGGTCGTGGGTCATGGCTGGTAGTTATTATTCAGGGGTAGTTGGGTATTTTCCTAATTAATTAACTCCAATACTATGTCATTTTTCCCTTCACTAAGACCCCTGTATAAGTATTTTAACCCCCAAATTTCCCAATAGAAATGATTCTCTCAAACTCTCCAAAAGAAATCAAGTTCATCCTCTCCAAAATATTTCTCTCTCTAGAACTTGAAAAAGAAGAAAGGGTTCAAGCTAGGATCGAGGTCAAGTCTCAATTCCTCTCTAGAACTTGTAGATAAACATTTGGCTTTGAGGTATGATAGTTTTCATCCATGGATTCCTTCCATTCATAGAGTTCCCCAATTCCTCTAATTTCAAAGTTAGAAATCCCCAATTGAGTTAGGCTTTCTTCAATTGTCATGGGTTCTCTTGATTATTGATTTAAATGATTGAATTATGATCGATTATGCATGAATTGATGAAATATTATGATATTATGATGATTCCCCTATGAACCCATATAATCCCCATGTTTTCAAGTTATGATCATGAGATGTAGGATTTTGATTATGAAGGAAGAGTTTTATGAAATTAAGCAAGTATTGATAGAATTATATGAATTTATGATGAAATTCATATCTAACCCAAGTTTTCTAAATGTTGAGGATTGAATGTGGGTTTTGAACCTTGAAAGGTAAATTATGGAAATATGCATGTTCTTATGAAATCTATGCAAATGTTTTAAGGGTGCTTTTAGAGTAAAGTATCAATGATGATGTAGTTATTGTGTTATTGAATGGATTTCTCGTGAAACAGATAAAAGCATGATGTGAAAGGTTTTTTCACGTAATAAAGGATTCTAAGATTGAAAGGTCTTCTCACCTAATCAAATCAAAGATTATGAGATATCCTAATGATGTGTTAGCTTTGATTGGCCATATGGCGTGCCCTTTTATGGATAATAAAAACAAGTAAGAAGTGACTATTCCGTGGGATTTATGCTTAGCACCGAGAGGATATTGAGATGGAAGCTCTCCCGTTAGTAGAGTCCAGGTTTCTAGAAGCAATCTCCTTATCCCTTACCTTTGTGCCCCCATAGGATGATTTTCTAGATAGAAATTAGTTAGTCGATCCACCTAAGCTAGAAGTTATGGTCCTTACCTTCGCAAGTAGGACAACTTTTTTTGGTGTGGGAGACACCGGGGGATCATGTTATAGCTCACATGGTCTCTATGTCGGTTAAGGCTAATTTCCCACATTAATAATGAACTAAGGTTACTTCAAGAAGTATCGTATGTGTGTTCAAAGGTTATAAATGATGTTAGCTTGCATTGACAATGGTTTATGACTTATGTTTTCTAGCCCTTTTATATCATGTTTTAGGTTGGTCAATTGCATGTCATGAAATGTCTCCTTTTAGCATGATTTAAATGTTTTATGCATAGCTATCATACTTGGTACATTGTTTTGTAATAACACATACTCTTGCCTACATTTCCCCAAATGTAGGGTTCAGTAGTCAGGTTTCTCAGTTTCGTGGCTAGTGGTTGATTCTGATCTTTTCCTGAGCTTTGGTGAGTCCTCATGCTTCGATAAGGGATTCTATTGTTTGAGTTCTTTCTTGTATTTCAATTTTGGACATGATGTATGGGCTAGGCCTAATTTCATTCTATTGTACTAGATGGCTATATTGAGATAAATGTTTTAGACTTTTGCTTTTCATTTATGAAACTATTGGACTTGGACTATTGTTTTACTCTTATTGTTTTATTTCTTATGTTATGAATGTTAAGTGGCTTGTATGGGGTCTCTCGGGGTCCTATACGCCATGTTACATCTTGGGGGTACCCCTGGGTCGTGACAAACTTGGTAATCTGAGCACACGGTTTAGAATGGTCCTAGGATGTCTCATAAGCCACGTCTGGTAGCTTGTTCATGAGTGTGAAACATGCAACATTTATGAATGAGAGAGGCTACAAGATGTTTAGGAAACTCCACTTCTTTCATTACTCTAAAGTCGTGCGATAGAGTTTAACTCTATAAGGTCTCTCTCCTAATACTTATCCGATGATCTACAGGATATGGCAACTCGAAAATCTTATGCTAGAAGGAATGTGAGGGAGAATGAGGAACTAGAAGCTCCTCCCCAAGCTCCTCAAGTTTCGGTCGATCCTTTGGTCGAACAAGTGACTAATGTGGAGTTTAGGGTTTCTTTTCAATGTTGGCTTAAGCCGTGATGGCCCAAGCCAATAAGAAGGTTGCGGTTCCCGTAAACCCAAATATGGGCACGACAACATCTAGAGTGAGGGACTTCACTAGGATGAATGCTCCAGAGTTTCATGGGTCTAAGATTGAGGAAGATCCTCAAGAGTTCATTGATGAGGTCTATAAGGTCTTGATGATCATGGGAGTGACGCTTGTGGAAAAGGCAGAATTGGCCGCTTATCAACTTAAGGGTGTGGCTCAAATTTGGTACAACTAATGGAAAGAAGGGAGAATGGAAGATGTGGGTCCTCTTGATTGGGAGAAGTTTAAGGCCGCTTTTGTTGATAGGTTCTTTCCCTTTAAGATGAGGGAAGAAAAGGTGCTTGTGTTTATCAACCTTCATCAAGGAAGTATGATTGTGAGGGAATATGCTCTAAAGTTCACACAATTATCTAAATATGCCCTAACAATGGTTGCCGATTCAAGGGCAAGGATGAGTAAAGTCATTTCGGGTGTCTCTGAAATGGTGGTTAAAGAGTGTCGTACCGCCATGTTCATTAATGAAATGGACATCTCTCGTCTCATGGTTTATGCTTAACAGATCGAAGGAGAGAAACTTAAGAAAAAATCTAGGGAAACAAAGAGTGCTAATACAGGTAATGGTAATTTCTCTCATGCAAGGTTCGATGGACATGGTCATTCTAGATTTCGACAAAAGATTTTCGGTCAAGGTTCCTCTAATGCACCTCCTAAATTCAATAAAGATAGGGTGTCTAACACTAAGCCTCAATGAGGACATGGTAGTGGACCTTCATTTCCGTTGTCTACTTGTACTAGGTGTGGAAAGAAGCACGAGGGTAAGTGCCTAGCTGACACATATGGTTGCTTTAGTTGTGGTAAGAGTGGTCATAAAATGAGGAATTGCCCAATGCTTATGGATAAAGGAATAGAGGGCAAGGAAGCTCCTCCTAATGGTTCAGGTTCTACTGCTCCTAAGCAAAAATCAATTCTATGCACTTCAGACTCGTGGTGAATAAAAGGGTTCTCTCGATGTGGTTATCGGTATGTCGAAAGTTTTCCAACTTGATGTTTATGCTTTACTTGATCCTAGTGCTACCTTATCTTTTGTGACGCCATATATGACTATGAGGTTTAATGTTCTTCCAAATGAGTTTTAATATCTTTTTTCTGTCTCTACTCCTGTTGGTGATTCTATTGTGGCTAAGAGGGTCTATGGAAAGTATCATGTTTCCTTGTCCCATAGAGTTACTCTTGTTGACTTGGTAGAGCTTGATATGCTAAGATTTGATGTTATTCTTGGTATGGATTGGTTGCACTCATGTTATGCTTTTATTGATTGTAGAACTTGTGTAGTCAAGTTCCAGTTTCCGAAGAGCCTATCTTAGAGTGGAAGGGGGGAATTTTATGCTTAAGGGTCAGTTTGTCTCTTGTCTTAAAGCTAGGAAGATGATTTCTAAGGGTTGCATTTACAATTTACTTAGGGTGAGGGATTGGATTTCGAAACCCCTACTCTTGAGTCAGTCCCCGTTGTTAATGAGTTTCCAGAAGTATTTCCAGATGATTTACCTGGTATTCCTCCCGAAAGGGAAATAGACTTCGGTATTCACCTTCTCCCAGATATGCAACCTATTTTTATCCCTCCTTATCGTATGGCTCAGGAAGAACTTAATGAATTGAAAGAACAATTGAAGGATTTATTGGATAAGGGTTTAATTCGATCAAGTATTTCTCCATGGGGTGCTCTAGTTTTGTTTGTTAGCAAGAAAGATGGGTTTTGTTGTATGTATATTGATTATCGTCAGTTGAATAAGGTGACCATTAAGAATAAGTATCCTCTTCCAAGGATAGATGATTTGCTTGACAAGCTTCAAGGAGCAAGTTACTTTTCGAAGATTGACCTTAGATCGGGATACCACCAATTGAGGGTGAAAGAGGATGATATTCTGAAGACAGCATTCTGAACTCGGTATGTTCATTATGAGTTTTTGGTAATGTCGTTTGGGTTGACTAATGCTCCGGAGGCGTTCATGGATTTGATAAATATGGTGTTTAGACAATACCTTGACATGTTTGTGATTGTGTTCATTGATGATATATTGATTTATTCGAGAAGTGAGAATGAGCATATTGATCATTTGAGGATCGTGTTGCAAATTCTTAAGGACCGACAACTCTTTGCGAAGTTTATCAAATGTGAATTTTAGCTAAGGTCTGTAGCTTTCCTTGGCCATATAGTTTCAAGTAAGGGTATTGAGGTAGATCCTAAAAAGATGGATGCGGTCAAGAGTTGGCCTAGACCTCTAACTCTTTTGAATATTAGAAGTTTCTTGGGTTTAGTCGGTTAATATAAAAGGTTTGTTGAGGGATTCTCTTCGATTGCCTCTCCTTGGAAGGCTTTGACTCAAAAGACGGCTAAGTTCATATGGTTAGAATTATGTGAAAAGAGTTTCCAAGAGTTGAAGGATAGACTTACTTCCGCTCCGGTGTTGACTTACCGGAAGGACCGATGGCTTTGTGGTTTATTGTGATGCCTCAAGAATTGGGTTAGGATGTGTGCTTATACAAAATGGGAAAGTTATTGCCTATGCCTCAATGAAACATAAGATTTATGAGAAGAATTACCCTACCCATAACCTTGAACTAGCGGCGGTTATTTTTGCCTTAAAGATATGAAGGCATTATTTGTACGCTGTTTATGTAGATGTGTTTACCGACCACAAAAGTTTGCAATATGTGTTTAAACATAAAGATCTAAATCTTCGCCAAAGAAAGTGGCTTGAGTTATTGAAAGATTATGACATGATTGTTCTCTATCATCCCGAAAAGGCAAATGTGGTGGCGGATGCTCTTAGTCAGTTATCTATGGGAAATGTAGCTCAAATTGAAGAAGAAAAGAAAGAGTTGGTCCGATATGTTCATAGATTGGCCCTATTGGGTGTTTGATTAGTGGACTCTACCAAGGGTGGTGTTATAGTCCACAGTGGTTCAGAATCATCTTTAGTGGCGGATGTGAAAGCCAAGCAAGGTCTTGATCCAACTTTGGTCGACTTAAAAGAAGCGGTGCTTAAGAAATCCTTTGAGACTTTCTCCCAAGGGGGAGATGATGTCCTTAAATATCAAGGTCGTTTATGTGTTTCGAATGTTGATGACTTGAGGGAATATATCTTGTCAGAAGCTCATAGTTCGCGGTATTCTATTTATTCGGAAGCCACCAAGATGTACCGTGGTTTGTGGGAGGTCTATTGGTGGAAGGGGATGCAAAAGGATATTGCAAAATTTGTAACTAAGTGTCCTATTTGTCAATAAGTGAAGGTTGAACATCAGAAATTGGGAGGTTTATCATAAGCATTAGCATTCCTACTTGGAAGTGGGAAGATGTGAATATGGACTTCATTGATTGTTTGCCTCGCACCCGGCGACAACATGATTAAATTTGGGTGATAGTAGATCAGATGAAGAAATTGTCTCATTTCCTTCCCGTTAAGGTTTCCTATACGGTGGAGGAATATGCCAAGTTATACTTGAGAGAAATGGTAAAGTTTCATGGAGTGCCTTTGTCCATTATTTCCGACCGTGGCACCCAATTAACTTCGCAGTTTTGGAAGTTCTTCCAAAAGGGTCTTGGCACTAAGGTTAAGCTTAGTACGACCTTTCATCCCCAAATCTATGGCCAAGTGGAGCATACTATCCAAACATTGGAAGATATGTTAAGGGCTTGCGTGATTGATTTTAAGGGAAATTGGGATGACTATTTGCCATTGATTGAATTTGCTTATAATAATAGTTATCACTCTACTATTGGGATGGCTCAATGTGAGGCATTATATGGTAGGAGGTGTAGATCTCCTATAAGTTAGTTTGAGGTGGGTAATGTTGCCCTAATAGTTCCCGAGTTGGTACATTAGGCGATAGAGAAAGTTTGACTCATTAGAGGAATGCTGAAAATGACTCAAAGTTGGCAAAAGTCATATGCCAATGTAAGAAGAAGGGATCTTGAGTTTGATATTCATGATTGGGTTTACTTGAAAATTTCACCCATGAAGGGTGTAGTGAGGTTTGGTAAGAAAGGGAAGATCAGTCCCCGATATGTAGGCCCATATCAGATTTTGAGACGTGTTATTAAGGTTGCCTATGAGCTAGATTTTCCAAATGAGTTGGCATCGGTGCATCCAGTTTTCCATGTCTCTATGTTGAAGAAATGTGTTGGTGATCCGACATCCATAGTTTCCTTAGAAGGTTTAGGAGCTGATGAAAATCTTTCTTATGAGGAAGTTCCAGTTGAGATTTTGGACCGGCAAGTCAAGAGGTTGAGAAATAAGGAAATAGCTTTCGTAAAAGTATCATGGAGGAATCACATAGTAGAGGGTGCTACTTGGGAGGCCGAGGCCGATATGATGTCCCGATACCCTCACCTCTTTCCCTCAACTCCTACTCTAGCTTGAGGTAATGAGTTCCTCATGGTTTGTTCTTTATTTTGGAGTCATGTGTCTCAAAAGTTTCCATGATTTCCTTACTATGCATGATTTATGAAAAATTAAAGTCTTGAGAAAATGAGTTTATTTGATTGACTCCTACATGTTTATGCGCACATGGGTATGAATTGCATGTAGACTACTTGATTAAATTTTATGAGCATGTTTTTAGCTTGGAGTTGATGTTTCCTTCTCGGTTTTGTGCATTGCATGGATAATTGGCTGTTAGATTTAGTTTCACCCCTCATATGATGTTTTGATAACGTCTTAGCTTGGAGTAGATAGTTCCTCCTTGGTTATATGCAATTGCATTGTAGGTTGGGTAGTTAGTTCCTCTCCTACTCTTTTCGTACTAGCTTGAATCTCATTCGAGGATGAATGATCCCAATGGGGAGATGTTGTAACACCCCGGATTCCAAAAAGGGTAACATAGCAATTTTATGAGATTTGTAGGTGCCAGCCACGAGGGCCACCCATGGCCCATGAATAAGACCACAAACAATAGGTGTGGTCTGTGGAAGGGCACCCAAATTCAGGTTCAACTGTTGGAACCACGGCCCAAACCAACAGACTGTTGGTGGGACCAATATCGACGGCCGTGCAGGACGGACCGTCGGTCTATCCATGGCCCGTCAACTGGTGGCTGTGGGTTATGGTTGGCAGTTATTATTCAGGGGTAGTTGGGTCTTTCCTAATTAATTAAATCCTATACTACGTCGTTTTCCCTTCACTAAGACCCCTATATAAGTATTTTAACCCCCAAATTTTCTAATAGAAATCATTCTCTCAAACTCAGCAAAAGAAATCAAATTCTTCCTCTCGAAAATATTTCTCTCTCTAGAACTTGAAGAAGAACAAAGGGTTCAAGATAGGATCAAGGTCAAGTCTCAATTCCTCCATTGAAGATAAACATTTGACTTTGAGGTATGATAGTTTTCATCCACAGATTCCTTCCATTCACGGAGTTCCCAAATACCTCTATTTTCAAAGTTAGAAATCCCCAATTGAGTTAAGGTTTTCTTCAATTGTCATGGGTTCTCTTGATTATTTATTTAAATGATTGAATTATGATCTCTTATGCATGAATTGATGAAATACTATGATATTATGATGATTCCCCTATGAACCCATGTAATCCCCATGTTTTCAAGTTATGATAATATGATGTGAGATTTTGATTGTGAAGGAAGAGTTTTATGAAATTAAGCATGTATTGATAGAATTAAATGGATTTATGATTAAATCCATATCTATCACATGTTTTCTACACGTTGAGGATTGAAAGTGGGTTTTGAACCTTGAAAGGTAAACTATGGAATTATGCATGTTCTTATGAAATCTATACAAATGTTTTAAGGGTGCTTTGAGAGTAAAGTATCAATGATAATGTTGTTATTGTGTAATTGAAAGGATTTCTCATGAAACACATAAAAGCATGATGTGAAAGGTTTTCTCACATAATAAGAGATTCTAAGGTTGAAAGGTCTTCTCACCTAATCGAATCAAAGATTAAGAGCTATCCTAATTATGACTTAGCTTGGATTGGCAAGATAACGTGCCCTTCCATGGATAATAAGAACAAATAAGAAGTGACTATTCCGTGGGATTTATTCTTAGCACCGAGAGGATATTGAGATTGAAGCTCTCCCGTTAGTAGAGGCCGGGTTTCTAGAAGCAATCTCCTTATCCCTTACCTATTTCCCCCCATAGGATGATTGTCTAGATAGACAATTAGACATTAGCTAGTTGATCCACCTAAGTTAGAAGTTATGGTCCTTACCTTGGCAAGTTGGAAAACCCTTTTTGGTGTGGGAGACACCGAGGGATCATGTTATAGCTCACATTGTCTCTGTGTCGGTTATGTCTAATTCCCCACATTAATAATGAACTAAGGTTACTACAAGAAGTATCGCATATGTGTTCAAAGGTTATAAATGATGTTAGCTTGCATTGACCATGGTTTACGACTTATGTTTTCTAACCCTTTTATATCTTGTTTTAGACTGGTAAATTGCATGTCATGAAATGTCCTCTTTTAGCATAATTTAGATGTTTTATGCATAGCTATCATAATTGGTACATTGTTTTGTATTAATACATACTCTTGCCTACATTTCTCCAAATGTAGGGTCCGACAGTCAGGTTTCTTAGTTTCGTGACTAGTGGTTGATTTCGAGCTTTTCCCGAGCTTTGGTGAATCCTCATGCTTCGAGGACAAATTCTATTGTTTCATTTCTGTCATGTATTTCACTTTTGGACATGATGTATGGGCTAGGCCCAATTTCAGTCTATTGTATTAGATGGCTATATTGAGACAAGTGTTTTAGACTTCCGCTTTTCTTGTATAAAACTTTTGGACTTGGTCTATTATTTACTCTTATTGTTCTATTTCTTATGTTATGAATGCTAAGTGGCTTGTATGTGGTATCTCAGGGTCCTATACTCCATGTTACATCTAGGGGGTACCCCTGGGTCATGACAATTCTTCAAATTTCCCCACATCCTTCCAAGTTCTTTCCTAATATTTTTCACTCTAGAAGCTTGAATAAGAAGGCTTGGGTTTCAAGATCATGTCTCTTTATTCACCATTCATTCCAAGGTTTTGGCATCTAGGTATGATAATATTCACCTACGGAGTCCTTTACTCCATAGGGTTCCTAAATTCTCTAATTTCGCAATTTAGAATCTCCAATTGAAATTAGGGTTTTTATACAATCTCATGGGTCCTTTTCAATTAGCATCTAACTGATTGTTTTATCTCTTTTTATGCATGAATTTAGATAATTCCATGTTTTTAAGTTGAATTCATTTGAACCTATTTATGATCCATGATTTCTAGAATTGATCATATGATGAAGCTTTTGAAAGATTAAAGATAAATTTATGAAGATATGCATGTTCTTTATTAAAGTAATGAAAATGATTTAAGGTTGCTTTGATATTAAAGCATTGATGTTGTTGTTGTCATTGTGGAAGGATTTCTCACATACTACTAAAAAGCATGATTGTGAAAGGATTTTCTCACATAAAGGATTCATAAGGTTGAAAGATTTTATCACCTAAGTTGGATCAAGATTAAAGAGCTATGCTAATGAAATCTAACTTGGATTGGCTACCTGATGTGTCCTTCAATATTGATAAGACAAGCGGCAATTACCTATGTCTTCTAATGATAAGACAAGTTAAGATTAATGACTATTTCATGGATTTTATGCTTATCACCAAGTGGACAAGTGGCAATTACCCATGTCCCATAAAATATGTGCCACCATAGGATAATTGTCTTAGATAGATATTAGCTAGTGGATCCAACTAAGCTAAAAGTTCGTGGTTCTTACCGTGGAAAGTAAGAACATCTCTTTTTGGTGTTGGATAGACACCAGATTCCATGTTATAGATCACATGGTTTATTTCGGTTAACGCTAAATCACCAACAATAATGAACTAACGTTACTCTCTAAAATTGGTCTTAAAGATTTTAAGCTTGCATTGACCATAGTTATGGCTTATATTTTCTAACATGTTATTTTCTTATTTAGCTTGGTCATTGCATGCCATGTAAAGTACCTTTTAGCATGATTTCAGAACTCTTATGCATGGCTATCATATTTTGTACATTCCATGTATTAATGTATACTTTTGCCTAAATTATTTCACTAATGTTGGGTCCGATGCTCCTATTCCACAAACTCGTGTCTAGTGACCCCTTTTAGAGATTAGAAGATTGGTGAGTCTTCATGTTTCGAGGACCGAGGCTCTTTTATTGATTTTTTATTTTTTTATTTTTGGATATTGTAGGTGATGTATGGGTTACGTCCCAAATAGTCCTTTGATGTAATAGATGGCTTTGAGACTTATGTAAGACTTCTGCTATTTTGTGTCATACTCTTTTATATGAAATGCTATGTGTTAACACTCTTGTTTCTTTTATCTTTTATGATGTATGTTAACTGCCTTGCGTAGGGCCTCTCGGGGTCTTACACGCCATGACACGTCTAGGGTGTACTTTGGGTGGTGATAGAACCTCAGGCTCTACATTTTCACGAACATTCCTATTCCTTCTAACTGAATTCCTTTCTGGAGGCATATTCTCAATAACATAAATAGGGGTTAGGAGAGGGGGAACTTTATATAGGTAAACTCTATGGCACAACTTTAGAGTAATGAAATAAGTGAAGTTCCCTAAACATCATATAGCCTCTCATTCGTAAATGTGGCGAGCTACACACTTATGAATAAGACTTTACTGGACATGGCTTTTGAGACATCCTAGGACCTTTCTAAACCTTATGCTCTGAATAACAGGTTTGTCACCACCCAAAGTACACCCTAGATGTGTCAAGACGTATAACCCCTGAGAGGCCCTACACAAGCCATTTAGCATACATCATACAAGATAATAAAAACAAGAGAGTTTAAAAGCGGCATTTCATATTTCAAAAGAGTTTTTGAATCAAAGCGAAAGTCTAACATTTCTCTTAATAAGCCATCTCATACATCATAAGAAAAGTGATTGGGATGTAACTCATCCATCATATACAAAGTCTGAAACTGAAATAACAGAAAGCTATAAAAGTGGCATCGTCCTCAAATGTATGAGGACTCACCAAGTCTTCAAATCTCTAATATAATGAACTAGCCATGAACGGAAGGATAAGAGTCACCAAGCTCTATATTAGTGAAATAATGTAGGCACAAGTATGAATTAGTACATGGAATGTACTAAGTATGAGAGGAATGCATAAAACATAAGACATGATCAAAAGGGGACATAATTGGAACCATGAAATGCATAACCAAGTTAAAACATCGTAAAATCATTTACGAAGATTCATAAATCATGAACATAGTCAAAACATCTTTAAATAGATGTCCTTAGTTACCAAGGTAAGAACCATAAATAGATGTCCTTACTTACCAAGGTAAGAACCATAAACTTCTAGATTAGGTGGATGTACTAGCTAATGTCTATTTAAGACAATCATCCTACGATGAAACATAGTAATGGGATAAAGAGATTGCTACTAGAAACCCAACTTCAAGCTACAAGAGAGCTTTCATCTCAATATCCTCTCGATGCGAAGTATAAATCCCACGAAATAGTCATTAATATTATTCATCTTTCTCTTCATGGAAATGTACAACTAAGATACTATTCTAAGCTAGGAACATCATAGGATAGCATTTTAAACCATGCGTGAGAAAACCTTTCACCATCCATGATCTTTTCACAATAGATTTTAAGGCCCATAGTCATTCACTTCATGCTAGAAATGCCCTACTACTAAAGAGAATAGTTAAGAAAGCGTGATCTATAATCATTGATGGAATATCCGAATACCATACTAATCAAGACCTAATTTAAAAGAAATACACTGAAAATCATTGAGGGAAAATGTAGATGTAATTCATGTCATGTGGTAAAGCTTCATAGAACATATGGATACCTTTACCTATAAGCTTACTTGAGTCATAAACATTTATTTCATGAAAACATGCATAATTTTATAAACATATTCATAGATTAAAGCTTCTTCATAAATTCATGTAAATTAGGATTCATAGTAAAAATTCAAATATCAATGCATGGGTTCAAATGGAATTAGTTGAAAAGTATGTAATTAATTATAAATCATCAAAATAAGATCATAATAAAGCAATTGAATCCATACAAATAGAACCCACAAAGAAATGGAATGAAAACCTAATCAATTTTGGGAAATTGAATTGGAGAACTGAAGAAATTTTAGGACTCAACGGGCGATCGGAATCCATTGATGAACTCCTTACATACCTTGATTGAAGTCCTAAGCAATGATTAAGAAAGGAGACTTGACCTCGAAGGACCCTAGTTTCTTCTTCCTTGATCTAGAGAGAAGATTTTTGGAAAAAACCTTGGACATACTCTAGGAATTTAAGATAATAAATATATTGTGGGAAATTTCTATGGGTGAAGGGTATTTTTGAACTTGAAGAATTCTATGTTTTTCTTCCTTGATCTAGAGAGAAGATTATCGGAGAAAACCATGGAGAGACTTTAGGAATTTGAGAGAATGAATAAATTAGGGGAAATGAAGAAGGGTGAAGGGTATTATAGAGTATAGATTTAGGGGTAAAATAATGTAGTATTCAAATTAAAAAATTAGGGAAATGACCAAAAAGCTCTTAAAAATAACTGGCGAGCCCTCACCGACAGATCAGACCTACGGTCCATAGGTCCTACTACGAACCATCTTTGTAGACCCTGGGTGGAGTTCAGGGACTTGGATTTGGACCTTCAAATGATGGGACCCAGGTACGATCCGTAGTCCCACTTATGGATTGCACATACAACCTGTTATCTCAACTTTGACCCTCTAACTTTCACTAAGTTTGTGACTCACCTACGAGACCTGCCTATGACTCAAACATTGAATGATGGACTGTCCTAGTGAATCGTACAAAGGGTAGTTGAACTTGACTTTAAAAATTATTCACCCCACCACCTATAGTTTCCACCTACGGTCCGTAGGAGCACCTATGGTCTATAGGTGGGGCTTGTAGACATAGACACCATCTGTGAATGTTTTGCATTTTTCCTTCTTTTCAAATTTGAGGTGTTACATTATACCTTAAGGCAACTTAAGGTCTATGAAAATGACTACCCTTCCCATGATTTGGAGTTATTGGCGATTGTGTTTTCCTTAAAGATTTGGTGAAATTATTTGTATAGTTTCTATGTGGACGTCTTATTGACAACAAAAGTTTGCAAAACATGTTCAAGAAAAAGGATCCAAATCTCCGCCATTGAAGGTGGCTCGAACTTTTGAAGGACTATGACATGAGCATCCTCTATCACTTGGGCAAGGTCAATGTGGTGGCCGATGCCCTTAGTCCTTGTCCATAACTAGTTTGGCCTATGTTGAAGATGGTAAGTAAGAGTAAGTTTGTGACATTTATAGTATAGCCCAGGTACGAGTTCATTTGGTTGATTCTGATAAGGGTGGTATCATTTTTCTGAATGGGTCAAAATTATCTTTTGTGTCAGAAGTGAAAGCTAAGAAAGATCATGATCCAATTTCGATAGAGTGGAAGGAAGTGGTGCTTAAAAAGCCTATAGATGCTTTCTCCCAAGGGAGAGATAGTGTGCTTCATTATCAAGGTTGTTTGTGTGTTCCAAACGTTGAGGAGTTGAGGAATTTTTTTTTATCTGAAGACCATAGTTCTTTGTATTATATTCATCCAAGAGACAAGATGTACCATGATTTGTTGGAGGTCTATTGGTAGAATAGGATAATGAAGGATATTACAGAGTTTGTGGCTAAATGTCCAAATCACAAACAAGTGAAAGTCGAGCATCAGAAACGGAAGGTTTGTCCCAAGACATTAGAATTAATACTTGAATGTGGGAAGAATTGAATATACATTCCGTTACCGATTTACCCCGCACTCCGCGGTACTATAATTCGATTTGGGTCATTGTGGATCGTATGAAGAAGTCGGCTCATTTCATTCCCGTGAAAATTCTTACTTGGTGGAAGATTATGCCATGTTGTATATCTGAGAAATGATAAGGTTGCATGGAGTGCCTCTATCTATTATATCTGATCAAGGTACACAATTTACTTCCTATTTTGCGAGGTCTTTCAAAAAGGGCTTTGGTATTCGAGTCATGCTTAGTATGACATTTCATCCTTAGACCGATGGAAAAGGTGAGCGTACTATAAGAAACTTTGGAAGACTTGTTGAGAGCTTGTGTAATTACTTCAAGAGTAATTTGGATGATTATCTTTTTTTGATCGAGTTTACTTATAATAATAGCTATCATTCAAGTATTTGTATGCCTTCATATAAGGGTCTCAATGGTGGGTGGTGTAAGTCTCCCATCGGTTGGTTTAAAGATTGTGTGACCGCTTTGATAGTGCCCAAGTTGGTGCATGAGGCTATGGATAAGGTTTGACTTATTAGGGAAGGGTTTAAACGGCTCAAAGCCAATGAAAGTCTTATACCGATGTTAGAAAAAGAGAGAGCTTGAATCTCTAAACGTCGATAGCTCACCACAAATCAAAGTATGTGGCCACCAAGGGAGATCCAAATGCTTATTGAGGGTGGCTCAAACTGGGACTTGCATCACAATAAGATGTAGAAGTGCAGTATAAGTACCAAAACACGGGGTACCCAATAGACATCATATTCCGACCGAGCTCAGAAAGATAAACTATATATAAGAAGCATGAAGAAACTAGCAAGTCAAGGGAAAAAAGGCACAACAAGAATATAATGGAGAACATGCATATGATAACAAACAATTATACATAAAAATCAAACAACCACTCAAAAGCAACTAATGTAATGGTATAATGTAAAACACCAAGAAAGGAAATATCCTAAGCCTGAAGAAACATCGAGCCGACTCAAATGGTGCCTCATGCTTAACGGTAAGTCGATAACCTAGATAGATGTATCCACGTGACACTCAGTATGGCACGTCAAGCTTACCCATAACCCAGATATATGTATCAACGAGCCACCCGTGATGGTATTTTGATCTTATCATCAAAGTAAATCAGAGTAGTAAAGTGTAGCCCGAGCCTAGGCCAATGGGCCGCCCGAAATGACCTAACAAGCGCATTAGAGCAAAAACACCTCAAAGGTGCGATAAAACAAATAAACGGTTTTTTACCACTTTTAATTCTGAACAGATCTCAAGGACTTCCAACTCTTTAAGGTATATTCCTTTTTCACAAACCAAGTCATGTATTACACAGAGAATTGGGTAGAACACCTGTCATACCACAAGAGTACTAACTTGGACCTCTTGCTAATCCAAGCTTACGGCCTCAAGTCCAATAATATATAAAAACAATAAAAAACCACAACTCAAGGATCCATACCATCAATCAAACCTACAAAACCAATCAAATCTAAGACAATCCTAAGTTTCATGCAACTTAGAAGCAAGGTCTAAAGATACTACTCATGTAAGATTACCTAATCTAAGGCTCCTCTAACTAAAACTAGACAACCCAACCTATGGCCATAACTGTCCAAGGATCAATAATGCTCAACACAACCTAAGGGTTCAACCTAAATCGAGAATTACTACCCAAATATAATCAATCTAACAAAGACAAATATAAGAAAATGAAGCCATAACCTACCTAAAGGCCGAAAACTACACACGAACTATAATTCAGTCACTTTTCCCTTTTAAAGAGCCTTAGATCATTGTCAAACTATCAACAACATATAGAGAATTAATATAGATCCATTTACCCATATCACCAACTTAAACAGATTAGCACAATAGACAAAAATGACCTTCCAAAGCTGATGGAACTGACAAAATTCCTATCGAACAGTAGAATTTGCAAATGTTGACTAAATTCAGCTCTTTCAAGAATTAAGCTTACAAAACCCCAAATCTTGCCCAAAACTAAAATAAATGCCTTGGGGAGCATGCCACCCAACCCATCACCACACAAAGGCTATAAGGAAGCTACGGGAAGGGGCAAAATAGGAAAAGCACATATAAAAATACAAATTACCCCGAGGGTCATTACACTAATCCTAATTATCAAAAATGGGAAAATGTGCTTATTTTCTGATCTGCCTTTTCCGGCTTCCTTAGTCCTTCTCTCCATCATTCACCCCACCTCAACTTCTTCTTCTTCTTCTTTTTCTTCTTCTTTGTCTTCTTCTTGTTCTTCTTTTTCTTCTTTAGTTGTTGTTGTTGTTGTTTTTGCTCTTTCTCCTTCTTCTTCTTCCTTTTTTTCCTTTTAGAAGAATCGATGTAAAAATTTCAATCATTTAAGCCATATTATGGACTAAATTTCATTGTGTAGCATTGAAAATTGTACGAGAGATGATTTCAACTATTTTGGTAAGTGAATAATGTACTATTAAAGGAATTACTCATAAAAATTTATTGTAAAATTATTTTAGGAACTGTTGCATACGTTTCATCAATTATTGCATACATTTCAGCAACTACTATAGTGGTTGCATAAGCATATGGGACAATTGTTGAAACAAATGCAACACCTACTGAAACAATTGCAATTGTCTCATATTCATAGCAATTGATACGGTATTTGCAGCACTATATGCACCAATTATTGAAACAAATGTAGAAACTATTGAAACAGATAGAGTTGTCACATATTCTTAGCAACTCGTGCATATATGTAACACTCGGATCCAAAAAGGGAGAAAATTTCAATTCTTCACAGACATGGTGCCAGCACAGATGACACAACCTATGGCCCGTAGGTGGAATGACGGCCTATTGGTGGTGGCGTGGTTGAAAAGAAATAATTTTCCAAAAATGTCAACCTCTACAACTTTTTCAACGGTTCACTAGGACAACCCATCATTCAATGCATGAGCCGTAGATAAGTCTCGTGGGTGAATCCTAGACTTAGAGAGATTTTAAGGCCAAGAGTTGGGACCTAAGATCCTGGTCCACGATCCGTCAATAGACCCATAGGCCATAGGTATCATCAGTTGTTGGGGGTCCATAATTAGTGATCTTTTATCTTAACCACGACCAACCAGGACGGTTCGTGGTCTGACCAACAAACCGTAGATTGCGGTGCGAGTGAGGTCGGCAGATAACTTTCTTAAGAGCTTTTGGGTCTTTTCCTAATTGTTCTAGCCTAATGCTATTTCGTTTTACCCTTCACCTAATGCCCTATACATGTGTGTTTTAAACCAAATTTCCCCAATTGAAATCATTCTATCAAATTCCTAAAAGAAGAACAAGTCTTCCTCTCTAAAATATATCTCTCTTTAGAAAGTTTGAAGAAGAAGGAGTCAGCTTGGGTTTCAAGTCAATCCTCCAATTCCACTATTGAAGGCATGCTTTTGGCATTGAGGTATGATAGTTTTCACCCATGGAGCCCTTTCCTCCATGGATTTCTTAAATTTTCCAATTTACAAAGTTAGAAATCCCCAATTGAGTTAGGGTTTTCTTCCAAGTCATGGGTTCCTTTAAATATTGATTTATTTGATTGGTTTATGTATTATTATGCATGAATTGAGTTATATTTCATGATTTTAAGATGAATCCCCATGAACCCATGCTTAACCCATGTTTTCTTGATATTTATGATTGAAAGTAGGTTTTTAACTATGAAAGAAGATTTATGAAATTGACAGGGTATGATGTAAATGGCTCTGAGAATGAAGCACCTATGTTGTTGTTATTGTTAATTGTTGTGAAAGGATTTCTCACATAATTACCTCATGCATGAATGTGAAAGGCTTTTATCAAATAAAGGATTCTAAGTTTTCCCTCTTCTTAGAATTAGAACCCATTGAGGGGGCCTCGGCCCGGGAAGGGGAGAGTGGCCGAGTGGTCAAAAGCGGCAGATTGTAAATCTGTTGAAGTTTTTCTACGTAGGTTCGAATCCTGCCTCTCTCACTTGTTTGTTGTAGACTTCAGAGAAGCGAAAAGAGGCATTCGTCAGCGTAGGAAGGCCAACCGAGCGAAGCTCTTTCTTTTTTTTGGCCGTGCCATGAAGTGAAATTGTATCGTATGTTAGTTACTTCTATACTATGCCATCCTAATGTTGAAACCGGTAGTGTCACGACCCAAGCCTAGGGCCTAGACATGACCGGCGAATGGGGAACCCGAAGGAACCCCAAACAAGCCTCATAGCATATCATTACACATCCTTGGTCGCGGAAGCAATTAAAATGACCATAAGCGATAAGCATAATCAAGGG
>JAJOOR010029592.1:0-23956 GCA_036250505.1 Solanum acaule
ATTTTGATACGGTTGCTCTAAAATTTGGGTTAGACCCATTTCCCACTCAATTTGACCCCCTAAACAAGAATATGAAGTTGGATTTTCGAAAAACGAAACGGATTTTTTTTATATAGCTAAACAAGTTTCCGGTAACTTCCGAAGCACATTTTAAAGAACTTTTTGGGTCATTTCAATAGCCATGCATAAAACCCTTGAAAACATGTTAAAAGGGACATTTTATTTGAATGTATGCAATTTGCTAAGTTAAACCATTATTTTGAAGATAGTGTAAAAACACAAGTCATAAGCATACGAGACATCATAATAAGACATAGACTATAAGTATAAGAGATAACAACATAGTCATAGACATAATCCATATATAAGTCAGCTTAACATAACATAAGAGAAACACATCATAAGTCACTTCAAGTACAAGCTTGTGCAATGCATGGATAAGATCCCATAATCCTACCCATGCTAAGCATGTCACTTTAGGTCCTCATTCATACTCCTCCTTCTTTTAAGTCTCATCCTTAACTTACTTCTTATAGACAAGGGAACGTTCACCTTTACTCACACATGTATTGGAAGGGACTTTCAAGCTACAATCCCAATTAAGCATACATCGTACCATAACTACCCTCAAAGCATATTTGTGCAATGCATGAATAAGATTCCATAATCTCACCCATACTAAGTAAAACTTCTTGAGTAGCCATAGTTCATAATTCATATCCAATCATAGTGGGAATAAGCCTTAACCGACATAGACTATGTGAGCTTAACATGGAATCCGGTGTCTCCCAAACCTAAAAGGATTGTCCTACTTGCCTAAGGTAGAGCCATTATCTTAGCTTAGTGGATCCATTAGCTAAATATCCTACGTGGGCATGTAGTTTATGGGATAAGGAGATTATTACTAGATACCCGGCCTCAACTCACATGAGGGCATCCATCTCAAGAGATTTCTCCTCGAAACCCAGCCTCAACTCACGTGAGGGCTTTCATCTCATATCAATATCCACTCGGTGGTAAGCATTAATCCCATAGAGTACTTGTGAAGTCATAACCTCTTTCATTAGGATAGCTCACTAGATCATGAGTGAGAATAACCTTTCACCATCCATGTCTACATATAACATTAGATTCAATTCAGTGAGAATAGCCTTTCAACCTTAGAATCATAATATTGTGAGAAAACCTTTCACAACATGTCATATTCATACATAGGTGTGTAATTGAGAATAGCCTTTCAACAACACACAACAAGATCATAATCATAATATGGAGTTTCATGGATTATTGGGAGGATTCAACATCAAAACCATAGGAAATACTTAATTCATACATAATATATCATAAATCAATCATTAGAAACATTTTTGAAAGGAACCTATGAGTTTGAAGTCAAATCCTAAATTTTTGGGGAAATCACTAGTTTTGAAATTGAATTTGAAGGGACTCCATGGATGAAGACTATCCATGGATGAAGGACTACCATACCTTAGCTATGAATCTCCAAATAAATTAAGTAGAGAACCTTGCTTCTTCAAACCCTATCCCGATCTTCCTTCTTCTTCTTCCTTGAAGTTTTAGAGAGAGAATTTTTTTGGAGAAGATGAACTCTTTGGGATTTGATTTGGGTTTTGAGAAATAATGAGGTGAATGGGTGTATTTTGACTTTAAAATGACTTATATAGGTGTATAAAAATAAGGCAAAACGAATCCACTTTGATAGGGCTTAAAAAGGAAATACCCAAAACACCCCTCACTTTAAGTGAGCTGCCAAGGACCACGTGGGGATCCACGAGCCGTGGTCCCATCCGTTGTCTTGAGGCAGTGGCTAGGCATCTTGTGCCTTTAGCCCACAAGCTTAAGGCACCTTCACGAGGGGATCCACAAGCCGTGGTCCCTCTCGTGGGCCTTGAGGCAGTGGCTTGCCACTTCCTCACCATGCTCACACCACCAAGGCACACGAGCCATGAAATGGCTCGTGTGGAGGGCCACTTTTGGGGAAACCTAAAGGAGGCTACTACCTCCATCTCCACGAGTGGCACCACGACTCGTGGTGGCCACCACTGGTCGTGAATGCCCTCGTGGTCATGGGGAAGTGCCTTGGCAAGGCTTGGGCAGCCTCTGCCCTTGCCCCTTTGCCCTTGGCCCTAACCTTTTTTCCTTGATGTTAACCCTCACATTTAGCTCTAGTTTAGCCTACTAGTTTCCGTGGTGTTACAATATCTCCCCCTTGGGAACATTCATCCTCAAGTGACGATCTAGACACCTTTGAATGAGAATGGACCACATACGTCCACAATGTTCCGAATATGATCATGTGGATCCTCATGAGCCAACTCTCCATATAATCCTTTCATTTGCAAGAGTTGCAACATTGTGCTAGTGACATGGAAGACATCATTCCCTACCGCCGAAGGTAAACATATAACACCAACGCCACCCAATTTAATTGGGTTATTGACATCATTCAGATTTCTGATATCATCTTGGTGGCCAAGTTAGCTACCGTTGCTCCTATTCACACTCATCTCGTCCTCTGTTAAAAAACAACAAACAATAAACACAAAACAAAGTGAGTCGATTCAACTACAACACAAGAAGATCTTAATCTTAACTTCAATAAAAGAATTCTAAACACCACTCCCCGACAACAACACCATTTTTGATAAACTCTCAACTACACCTCATCCAATAATAGGTGTAGACGATCGTAATCTAGTAAAAAACCCAACAAATGAGTTGGGGTCGAACCCATAAGGAGGTGGTACATGTTTGAATTCAATTACAAAGATATAAATGTGGTCTAATCGGTAATAGTAATAGAAATTATTGATTACATTTTGATAAATTGAAGGGGTTGACAACAAATGTCAGATGGGGGGATTGTTTGTCAATTCGCAAATAGAACAATTACCAAAATAGGGTATCAACAAGTAGAGAGGAATTCTCGGGGATGTAATTGATTATAGGCTAATTTAGCTATATGGGTAATTGGAATTTACTAACAATTGCTAAATCTTAGTAGGTAGGCTAGACTATAGATGCACCTAACTCGAACAACTATTACGATTCAAGCGAGTTCTCTCGAACTTCGACAAGCTTAACACTAAAAACAACCCAAAATCTTAATTTATCTACTCTCCCCAGCTAGATAGGTAGAATTGAGTTTAGAATTCACTCTCTAGAGCTGAACCTACATCAACCCAATAACTACAATCATCAATTGAAAACCTTGGCTCACAAACCACTTTCTCAAGCAATCCTAGAACACTAAGTTAGAATTGCATTTGCAACTGCAAGTCCGCAACGCGCCCTTTGTTTCATTCCACTACTGGTTTGCCTTGGATCTTTATCCACAGGGTTCTATGACTTAAGGCGATCAGGGTCGAAGTCACCGATCCATTCGGTGGTCCGCTGATTGTCCATTTCCATCGCCAAGTAGGTTCTTCCCAATGGCTGGTATGCTGGAATTTTAGGCGAGCTAAAGAGCCACTCGCCGAGTGGTCTTGGTGATCACCAGGATTACCTTCCTTCAATTTCTTCAGCCTTTTTGTTCCTTTTTGCCCTATAATGTCCTTGCCTTGCTTCTCAGCCTTCATTACTGTAAATCAACACTTTAACATCAATTTAGAGCATAAATTAGGCATCGAGGACACTTAAACTATGAAAACAAAGCCCTAAATGAATAAAAAATTTAGACTCATCAGCTACCATTTGAGTTATGATGCTATCATATTGTACAACTGTGTGTTGTGAAGTGTACTGATTAGACATGCCATACTCTACAACATTTGGTTCAATGTGCACAAAATGACCTAGTAATGTTCTTTTCCCAAGAGCTTTCTTCCATATGTCGAAGAATTCACCTTATTATGAGGAAATCGGTAGATACTCAATTTGTAAAAGAAATAAACATCATGTGAGGCCAACATGCTTATAATGGAAACTGTTTGAATTTGTGTTGTACCATTGCAATGCAATGACAATGTGGAGAAAAGTACTAGAAAGTTATAACACGTTCTAAGATATTTCATAAAACTCTGTATGGATCCTTACTCACCAATCCTTGGATGAATGAGGGTTGTGCTCGAGAGGCTATGAATCGATTGGACCTGTCAATCGAATTGCCCACAAATATCTACACATATTGACTTAATTCTTATCCATCCCATCATACCTTCGTCTTTTTCATCTCTACTTCTTTTAAGGTGAAAATAAGTAGGAAGCAATGTCCTTCAACTAGTCACATCAGTGTCTCAAGTAAACATATGTTTATGTGAGAATCTTTTAGCATTAAAAATGACAAAAGACGTAATTATATTTTTTTAGGTGAAGCGAAATAAATGAATTTCTATTCATTCAACATAAAAAGCATAAAAGATCATAATTTATCAATGTTTTAAAAAAATCTTAGCAACATAACAAGAATTCAACTCAGAATAAATATCTAAAAGTAATTCATACCTCCAGAATTATTCCCCTCGAGTTCTCAGAGTTTATTAGAACAACTTTGCCCACTCGCAGCCTGAAGTCACCAAGTCGAAACTGAAATCCCTATATGAGACAACTATTTAAATGAGTATTATGAAGTAGTGCTCCGTTAATTCTTTTCTTGAATTCTGAAATACAAACCAAAGAAGTGCAAATAGTGGTAAGTATCAAAATTATCATCTACAAATCACCGTAGAGACCATACGATTTTTACCAACAATATATAATGTTTTTGTTATTGGAAGAAAATTCTTGATCAGTTTAATGAATGAGTTGTTGCTAGGAAAAGTACAACTGGATGACACAATTCTATAAGAATTGAAGCCTTATTTTATGACTGATTGACAATTAGACAAACTAATATTTAGTATGTTATCATCTAGAAGTTCTTCAATCTTCACATTTTTATAAGGTAATAGTAATCTTAATGTGGAGAAGTTCTTTAATTTTCTTAAAATATTGAAGAACAATACATGCAGATATTATCACTTATGGAATCTTCAATTTACAAAGTTAAATTGTGGATAGTGCTATATAAATTAATCATCATCCCATAGTAAGAACAATAGTCATTAGCAAATCTCACTAATATAAACTTCAAAAATTAAGTGAAACCCTTATTTTCTAAGACTGCAAGGTCTCCATTATCGTCTGAATAGATGACTCTGCTTCGACGATCAATTGTTGCCCTCTAATTAGCATATAATACTTGTTGGGTTGTTCTTGAAGTGAATCCCCAAATAGTTTTGGGGAAACTTTGATGCATTTTCTTGTTCTATTAAGAAAAAAAAAATCACCCCACTATCAAATCTCTTACATGAACGGAAAAGTACTTTAAAAAAGTCAACTTTACAACAAATCGAGAGGAGAACAAAGATCTATCCTTTATGTTGTGTTTACGGACATATGGTGTAGTGGAATACCTTTGAGTATAGGCTTATAAAATCTATGAGTATTTTCCATGTTCCATCTTTAACACCACTAATGCTCTTAGCACAGTGAAATACTTCTGTCAGTATTTGAGTATTGATTGTTGTGCCTGCATTTGGCATCCAGTACAAAATCCTAACAACAAACAAATTAATAAATTAAACACATAAACATACACATCAAAATATATAAATAAAGTTATGTTTCTAGTAAATTTAAAATCGTTACCATTTGATTGGCATGATGTTTATTGCAGATAAAGTTTCCTTTTTCTCTTAGTGAAATATTCACTTGAAAATATATGAAAGTATTCACCTTTATTTATAGTAGGACAAGTACCTTGAACATAAACCAATCAATTAACTTCATGTCATATATATTAATTTTGTTACTAAAATTTCAACAAACTTACCTTTTTTTCGCTTATATTCATTAGGTAATTAAATTAATATTTTTCTTCTAATTTGCCTCCAAGATACTAATAGAAAAATATAAATACTAATCCTAAAATGTAGTTCTAGATATTATTTCTCAGGATTGTATCTATTCTATAAAATTATTTCTCTTAATTAATATACCTTTTTTATAAGAGAAAAATCTTTTGCTTAAAAGATTAAAAAACAAGTCAAAAATTTCATGCACAAATAATTTTTTTTTATTAAAGTAAATTAAGGACCATCTTTATTCCATCTTATATGATACATTATATTTTTGTTATACTTATTAGGTAATTAATAATAATATTTTCCTTTTAATTATTGTTGAATCAAGAGTTTCTCCCAATCTCCCTCGAAGATAGAAATAGAATAATAATAAATTCTTAAATATAGTTCTCAATGAGATTTTCTTAGAATGGTATCTAGTCTACACATTTTTTCTATTCATTAATATACCTTTTCTATATGAGAAAAATCTACACTTGAAGGATTAAACAAGTCAAAACTTTTATGCACAAATATGAATCATTTTAATTTGAATTAAATCTATCCTATCTTTATTTCATCATAAAGTGCCAATCCTAATGTAGGAGTCAAATAAGTTTTATGCAAAAATTCTTATCTAGCTTAGGTGTTTTCAATTATAAATTTTTTGACTTATGTTACTTTTTTTAAAAAATAAAAATATATTTTTTAAAAAGATGGTACAGATAAAAATTGTCAACAACACCAAACTATAAAAATTTATATAAAAGCCAAGAAATTAATTGATTTTCCCACCTCACCTATCATATACAGAGTGTTATATTGTGTTTTTATATTTAAAAGAATTTACTAATGTAATTATTTATTTATAAAAAGTTCTTAATTCTTGCAAGTGAAAGATCAATCAGGCAGGACAAAATGTAGACCAACTTTTGTATGATCATTCAAGTTCAAAATAATACGAAAGACCCATTTAGACCAACTAATTTTAAGTTAGTAACATATAAGTTCAGGTATGATATTAAATTTTATAAATAAATCATTTACAAGATTTGATAGAGGTGATGGAACTGATAATAAGCATTTGATGTATTTGAAGAAAATATTGATTAGTTGTTCTCTTACTAAAATACCCTAAAAATTGTTGAAAATTATATTTTAAAACTAATGGAAATCTACCTAATTACACAAAAATTCCTTCCATATTTACTAATTCTTCCTATAGTTCAAAATAATTACACATTGTTTCACTAATTAATAATTTTATAACAGATTCCATATCCGATACACGTACATACACATATTTTTGCCTCCAGATACATTACAGTCTGTAGACCCAAAGTTCAAGTCCATAGACCCCAAGTTCAAGTCCAAAATTTCACCAAGTCTGTATCCTTTCTATGGAAGCAATCTACGTCCCGTCCGAATTCCTAGGGCTTGTCTTGGCTACTCGTAGGTCAAACATCAGAAACTTAATTTTTTCAAAAACTTAACTCAACTCTATGACTTCCCTTCTATGTCTCATAGAACTTCCTATGGTCTGTCGACAAGACTCGTAGTTATTGCCTCAACAAATTTTCTACACTTTTCCTTTCCAACTTGACTTTCCAAATTCTAAGGTTTTATACGATGCATTCGATGTTCCATGTTTCATTGTTAAAGAAGTGTATTGGTAATCCGACTTCAGTTGTACCATTGGAATGTGTTGGTGTGAAAGAGAGTCTTTCTAATGATGATATTTTGATTGAAATTCAGGTTTGTCAAGTGCGGAAGTTGAGGAATAAAGAAGTTGCTTCCGTGAAAGTACTTTGGAGGAATCATTTAGTTGAGGGTGCTACCTTGTAAAATAGAGTCAAGTGGGAGGTCACCTGTAACGACCGGGTTTCGTTGTTATAGAAAATCCAACGAGGAAACATTTTGGGCTGAAAAACTTTTTTGAAATCACTTGAGATTTCCCAACCTAGTCCAGATTTGGACGAAATCACAGTCTATGAGGTATAGGGGAATTTGGTAGCAATTGGGTGATCTAATTATGAATTTGATCACACGAGTCGATAGATAAGTCGTTAAGGAACCCGTATGACGTTACAAAATTGAATTCGGGTAAGTAGAAATCCCGGAATTGATCTTAGTGTGAATAGGTAGTTTATGAGTGTCGTTGGTTGAAGATGTGTTGTGAAAGAGGGTCTTGGAATTATTAATTTTGCTTACTGGTTCCGTGCAAGCCGCTGTGGCAGAATTATTCCTGCTACGGCGGGGCCGCTGTGGAGGGTTGGGGGCCACCATAGCGGGACAATGGCGATTTAAGTTGGAAATAAATCCCAAAACGTCTTTATTCTGCAACTCTCGAACTTGAGAGCCAAGAAACGAACCCAATGATTTTCTTGATAGTTTTCCATCATTCTTGAGGCTAAAGGTAAGATTTTCACTCCCCGAATCCATTTTTCGATCCGTAGAACGTAGTCTAATGGGTAATTATCAATGGGGGAGGGTTTTGATCCAGGAACTATGGTGGGAAAAGCTCTAGTTTGGACATTGGGATCATGGGTATGATCTAGGGTTGATAGAATTGTTAGTAATTCGGGTAATTAGCTATTGTTTATTGATTCTCGTGTTAAATTAATTGTTTCTACACCAAGAACAAGTGGAACGAATTCGAAAAGGGAAGAATCAAGTTTCTTAGGGAATTCAATCTTGTTTCGAGGTATGTGATGGTTGTGATTTCATGTTGTGTGAAGTATGTTCGTTCTTGCTTCATTATAATACGTGTATGTATGCGAATGTTGCATTATTGATCACACTAGTTGTAAATGAGATAGATGAATGATGAATGCCATGAATGATTACTTGATTGTATGATTCTGAGAATATACTTGTGAATATGATTGGGGCTTGTTGAATGGATCGGGTGTTGCGTTCCGACACACTAACTTAGATCGGTTTCCATGTTCCAGCATAATTATGGGATCGGTTGCCATGTTTCGGCATAAACATTGGATCGAGTACCACATTTCGGTATGCTAACAGTTTGGGTTTCGGTTCCATGAGAGAACTATTGACTTGACATAAATGTGTATCTTAAAAAATGTGAAATTGTACGTTATTCATAAATGATGATGATATGGTATAAGTTCAGTGTATGCATGTTTTTATTACGTTGTGATGACTTATATATGTTGCACTTAGTGGGATAGCCGTATGATCCTACCAGTAAACTATGGTTGTGTACTAATACTACACTCGCTCTTTCTTTGTTGAGTACAGGGTATCTTTAGGCAGCTATTGAAAGACCTCGCTTAGAAGATCAGTGATCGATTCGAATTCAAGGGTGAGCCAGTTCTTCCGGGCAGCCATGAGTTCTCTTTTCTGTCTAGGTCCACATTTCAGACTTAGACTAGTACTTTAGTTAGTCTTATATTTAGTTTGGGGTTTACCCATTTTCCTTTAGACTGTTGGTTCATTGTCAGAGTTTTGGAACATTGACTTTCAGGTTCTAGGCATTAATTTTCGCAATTCGTTGTTAGATCTTTTGGAAGTTTATGGAAACTTCAGTATTTAGTGATTTAAACTTGCTTCCGTAAATTTAAATGCTTTAGTATGTTGATTAAGTTGGTTAGTTAATTAGTATAAATGGTTCTCCCACCGGAGGGTTAGTGTGGGTGACAATCATGATGGTCTGGGTCGTGACAAAGTTGGTATCAGAGACTAGGTTTGTTGATCTTGATGTACTGAAATGAGTCTTGTGGAACGGTACGGAGACGTCTGTACTTTTTTTTGAGAGGCTATAGGACTTTAGGAAATCTCTCTATTTTTCTCTTATCTCCTTTCGTGCTATAACTTGATTCCAATTGGTATCTGTCGATTCAAATTGGTATCTAGCCTCCTTCACTCTTTTGTCCGCAGATGGTTAACACTAGATTCAACGGCATCAGGCCCATAGCTCCCGTCAATGCTCTAGCTGAGGAATTTGCAGCGAGAGGTCGCATTCGAGGCAGGGGTAGAGGAAGAGCTAGGGATAGAAGCCGAGAAAGAGTGGTGCCTACTAGGGATGGAGCACCGGTTGATAATTCTCCCAGAAATAAGGCCCCTCCTGCGCATCATGAAGAGGTAGAAAAGAATATCGAGGTTGAAAATATTGAGGAGGTTGGACAAGAGGAAGAGGTGCAGGCTGAGACAACATGTATTCCTCCCATAGACCCAGTGTTAGCTCAACAGATCATGTCATTCTTGAAAGGGTTGGTTGGTCCTGGAGTGCTTCCCTCTGTTCAAGCAACTCAAGCTCCCTCCAATTCTCCTATTACTATCACTGTCCCCAAGGTGGGAGGGAATGTAAGTAATGATGCTTTCTTCCGTCCTTTATTGGGTCCTGTTATGACTGGTAATGAACATGATATGTTGACCAAGTTTTTGAAGTTGAAACTGCATGTGTTCCATGGTTCTAAGAGTGAGGATGCATATGAGTTAATCTAGATTGCTAAGAGAGGCTTCATAAGTTGGGAATTCTCCATCAGTACGAGGTTGAGTTCGTGACTTTTAAACTTCAAGGTGAGGCTAAGCAGTGGTGGAGAGCTTATATGGAATGCAGATCTTCAGCTTTACCTCCACTTACTTGGACCCAATTTCATGCTCTGTTTCTGGAGAAATATGTGCCTAGGACTTTGAGAGATCACAAGAAGGATGAGTTCATGGCCTTGGAGCAAGATGGTATGCCCGTGGCTGCTTATGACGCCAAGTTCCATGCCTTGTCTAGATATGCTACTCAATTGGTGACTACTGAGGAAGAGAGGATCTGTTTATTTATTAAGGGACTAAATTCTGAGTTGCAGGTATTATCTGTTCATATGACCTCTGCAGGGAGGAGCTGTATTGAGGTAACAGACTTTGTTAAGAAATTAAAGGGGGTGAGGCAAGACGGTCAGGCCAAGGCATTGGCTAAGAAAGTCAAAAATTTAGGCAACATTCAGGAATCTTATTCCAGAGGTTCAGGGAAGCCAACACCTGCAGCCAGGCCAATTCAGTCCGCTATGCTCACCTCTACATGTAATTACTCGGGAAATCCACCTAATAATTTGATTCAGGATAGCCAGGGAGTAGCGTCTTTGACGGGCATCATTCCATCTTTTGATCGTACATGCTATAATTATGGAGAACCTGGGCATATAATGAGATATTGTCCACACCCACGTATGACGGATTTCGCGCAGCAGCAGACTAGAGTAGTGGTACCCTCAGGAAATGGTAATAATAGTCGAGGGCGTCCACAAGGTGGGCGAGGAGGAAATCAATGAGGCTGCGGAGGTAAGGGAAATGGTAATGCAGGCAGAGGTATAGTGCAACTAGGCAAGGAAGTCTCCCGTCATGATGATAGGGTTCAATGTTACGCTTTTTTGGTAAAGAATGAGGCAGAGGTGTTTGACGCAGTAATCACAGGTACTATTCTTGTTTGTGATCGGATGGCTAATGTGTTATTTGATCCGGGTTCTAATTATTCTTATGTGTCCGTGCAATTTTCCGCAGCATTTGCTATGATTTGTGATATACTTGATGCCCCCATCCATGTTTCTACCCCAGTTGGAAAGTCTGTTATAGTCACCCATGTCTATCGTGCTTGTCCTATTTTGTTTATGGGTTTTCAAACTTGGGCTGATTTGGTGATTTTGGATATGACTGACTTTGATATAATCTTAGGCATGACTTGGTTGTCCCCCTATTATGTGGTACTTAATTGTAACACTAAGTCTGTAACTCTAGAAATTCCAGGAAGGGAAAATTTAGAGTGGGAAGAGGTGTACAAGCCTAAGCAAGCTAAGAACATATCCTCCATTTGGGCTAGGAAACTGGTAGGGCAGGGTAGTCTGGCTTATTTGGCTCATATACGGAATGTTTAGGTTGAGTCTCCATCTATTGAGTCTATTCCTGTGGTGTTAGAATTTAGAGAAGTGTTTCCTACTTATTTTCCTGGTATGCCTTCGAATATGGATATAGATTTCTGCATTGATTTAAAACCTGGTACCCGCCCCATTTCTATCCCTCCATATTGAATGGCTTCGGCAGAATTAAGAGAGCTCAAGGCTCAAATCCAAGAGCTTCTTGATAAAATATTTATTCATCCTAGCGTTTCTCCATGGGGTTCTCTAGTTTTGTTTATTAAGAAAAAAAATGGTAGTATGAGAATGTGTATAGATTACCGACAATTGAAGAGGGTCACTATTCGAAACAAGTACCCTTTCCCTCGAATAGATGATCTTTTTTACCAATTGCAAGGTGCATCTGTTTTCTCCAAGATTGATCTAAGGTTTGGCTACCATCAGTTGAAAATTAGGCCGGAGGATGTGCCCAAGACGACATTCAGAACCCGCTATGGGCACTATGAGTTTCTAGTTATGTCTTTTGGTTTGACTAATGCGCCTTCAGCGTTCATGAGTTGAATGAATGGTGTGTTCAAGCCATTTCTTGATTCATTCGTCAGTCTTTATTGATGATATTTTGGCCTATTCGAAAAATGAGGAAGAACATGCGGACCATCATCGTATTGTTCTGGGTGTTCTTGGGGAACAAAGGTTGTATGATAAATTTTCTAAGTGTGAATTTTGGTTGACTTCTGTTGCATTTTTGGGACACGTAGTTTCAAAAGAAGGGGTAATGGTAGATCCCCAAAAGATTGAGGTGGTTAAGAATTGGGTTCGGCCTAGCTATGTGACGGAAGTTAGGAGTTTTGTGGGGCTCACTCGATACTATTGTCGATTTGTGAAGAACTTTGCTTCTATTGCCACTCACTTGACTAATTTGACCAAAAAGGAGATACCCTTCGAATGGACTGAAAAATGTGAGGAGAGCTTCCAAAAGCTCAAGACTCTCTTGACCATCGCACCTATTCTAGAATTATCGATTGAAGGTAAGGATTTTATTGTTTATTGAGATGCTTCACATTTTGGTTTAGGTGCTGTGTTGATGTAGGATAAGAATGTTATAGCTTATGCATCACGTCAATTGAAGGTCCATGAAAGGAATAATGCGACACATGATTTGGAGTTGGCAGTGGTAGTGTTCTCTCTTAAGATCTGGCTGCATTACCTCTATGGGGTCAATTGTAAAGTGTTTACTGATCATCGTAGCTTACAACATGTGTTCACTTAAAAGGATCTGAATTTGAGACAACGAAGGTGGATGGAGTTACTTAATGGTTATGATGTCACCATTTAATACCATTCGGGTAAGGCTAACGTAGTGTCAGACGCTTTGAGTCGAAAGGCGGTGAGTATGGGTAGTCTAGCTTGCTTGAGTGTAACTAAGCGACCTTTGGCTAACGAGATTCAGACCTTGGAGTCTAAATTCATGCAATTGGGCATCTCCGAAAAAGGTGGGGGTGCTAGATAGCATTGAAGTAAGGGCCACATTTATGGAAGAGATCAAGGCCAAGCAATTCAAGGATGAAAATTTGAATGAACTCAAGAAGAAGACTGTGATTGGTAAGGTACAAGAGACCACTCTCGATGCGCAAGGTGTGCTCAGTTTCAAAGGAAGAATTTGTGTTCTCCGAGTTGATGACTTGATTCAGAAATTGTTGATAGAATCTCATGATTCGCTATATTCCATTCATCCGGGTGTGGCCAAGATGTACCGAGATTTGAAGCGAATTTATTGGTGGCCGGGCATGAAGAAGGATATAGCGGAGTTTGTGGCTAAGTGTCAAAATTGGCAACAAGTAAAATATGAGCATCAAAGGCCTACAGGTTTGTTTCAAAGAAGGCCAATTCCGAAATGGAAGTCGGAGAGGATAGCCATGGATTTTGTGGTTGGTCTTCCCAAAAAAGTCATCCCATTTTATTCCGATAAGAATAGATTATAATGCTAAACACTTGGATAAGCTTTATGTGAAAGAGATAGTGAGGTTGCATGGGGTTCCCCTTTCTATCATCTCAGACCGTGGTACCCAATTCACATCCAAGTTTTGGAGGAAGTTACATGATGAATTGGGCAGACAACTCACTTTTAGTACTGCTTTCCATTCACAGATGGACGGACAGTTAGAGAGGACTATTCAAGTATTAGAAGACATGTTGAGGGCATGTGTGATTGATTTTGGAGGGCATAGGGATAAGTTCTTACCTTTGTGTGAGTTCTCTTATAATAATAGTTATCACTCCAGCATTGATATGGCACCGTTTGAGGCATTATATGGGAGGGGATGTAGATCACACATAGATTGGTTCGAGGCTGGAGATGTGAAACTATTGGGGGTTAATTTAGTGAAGGATTCTCAAGATAAGGTGAGGAGTATTCAAGCTAATCTTCTAGCAGCCCAGAGTAGACATAAGAAGTATGTAGACCATAAGGTAAGAGACATGACATTTCAGACTGGTGAGAATGTTTTTCTTAAGGTATCCCCCATGAAAGGGGTGATGAGATTTGGCAAGAAAGGTAAGCTAAGTCCGCGATACATTGGTCCCTTTGAGGTTCTTGAATGTATAGGTCCAGTGGCTTATAGATTGGCTTTACCTCCTAACCTATCGGGAGTTCATTCGGTATTTCATATGTCTATGTTGAAGAGATATCATGGTGACAGAGATTATATCATTAAGTGGGACTCAATTGTGTTAGACAAAGACCTCGAATATAAGGAGGAACTGATTGCAATTCTCGATCGTGATGTCCGAAAGCTGAGGACCAAGGAGATTAAGTCCGTGAAAGTTCAATGAAAGCATCGTCCATTCGAGAAAGCTACTTGGGAAATTGAGAGCGACATGCGAGAAAAGTATCCCCAATTGTTCGTCGATTCAGGTTCTACTCCATTCCTTCTTTAGCCTATTTTCCTATGTTTTTCACTCGGAGATGAGTGATGGGTAAATTGGCATCGATTGTAATGACTGGGTTCTGTCGTTATAGAAAATCCAACGGGAAAATTTTTTGGGCCGAGAAACTTTTTTGAAATCACTTGAGATTTCCCAACCTAGTCCAGATTTGGACGAAATCGAAGTCTATGAGGTCTAAGGAATCCGGTAGAAATTAGGTGATCTAATTATGAATTTGATCAAATGAGTAGATAGATAGGTCGTTAAGGAAACCATACGATGTTACAAAATTGAATTCGGGTGAGTACAACACTCGAAATTGATCTTAACGTGAACGGGTAGTTTTTGAGTGTCGTTGGTTGAAGGTGTATTGTGAAATGGAGTCTTCCAATTATTAATTTTGCTCACTGGTTCTATGCAAGCCGCTGTGGAGGAATTATTCCCACCAGGTTGGGGCCTCCATAGCAGGACAGTCGCGATTTAAGTCGGAAATAAACCCCAAAACATCCTTATTCTGCAACTTTCGAACTTGAGAGCTAAGGAACGAACCCAGGGGTTTTCTTGACAGTTTTCCACCATTCTTGAGGCTAAAGGTAAGATTTTATTTCCTCTAATCTGTTTTTCGATCTGTAGAACGTAATCTAATGGGTAATTATCAATGAGGGAGGGTTTTGATCTGGGAATTATGGTGGGAAAATCCCTAGTTTGGACATTGGGATCATGGGTATGATCTTGGGTTGATAGAATTGTTAGTAATTAGGGTAATTATCTATTGATTATTGGTTCCTGTGTTAAATTAATTGTTTGTAGACCAAGAACAAATGGAACTAATACGGAAATGGAAGAATCAAGATTCTTAGGGAATTCAAGCTTGTTTTGAGGTAGGTGGTGGTTGTGATTTCATGTTGTGTGATGTATGTTTGTTCTTGCTTCATTATAATACATGTATGTATGCGAATGTTGTATTATTGGTCACACTAGTTTTAAATGAGATAGATGAATGATAAATGCCATGAATTATTACTTGATTGTATGATTATTAGAATATACTTGTGATTGTGATTGTGGCTTGTTGAATGGATTGGGTGTTGCGATCCGACACACTTACTTGGATCGGTTTCCACGTTCCGGCATAATTAAGGGATCGGTTGCCATGTTTCGGCATAATCATTGGATCGGGTACCACGTTCCAGTATGCGCAGTTTGAGTTTGGGTTCCATGAGATAACCATTGACTTGACATAAATGCGTATCTTAAGAAATGTGAAATTGTACATTATTAGTAAATGATGATGATATGGTATATGTTCGGTGTAAGCATGTTATTATTATCCTGTGATGACTTATATATGTTGCACTTAGTGGGATAGCCGCGTGATCCTACCAGTACACTGTGGTTGTGTACTGATACTGCACTTGCTCTTTCTTTGTTGAGTACAGGGCATCTTCAGGCAGCTATTGACAGACCTCACTTAGAAGATCAGTGATCAATTCAAATTCAAGGGTGAACTAGTTCTTTTGGGCTGCCATAAGTTCTCTTATCTGTCTAGGTCCACATTTCGGACATAGACTAGTACTTTAGTTAGTCTTATGTTTAGTTTGGGGTTGTACCAATTTTCCTTTAGACTGTTGGTTCATTTTTAGAGTTTTGGAACATTGACTCTCAGGTTCAAGGCATTAATTTCCGCAATTCGATGTTAGATCTTTTGGAAGTTTATGGTAACTTCAATATTTAGTCATTTAAACTTGCTTTCGTAACTTTAAATGGTTTAGTATGTTGATTAAGTTGGTTAGCTAATTAGTATAAATGGTTCTCCAACCGAAGGGTTAGTGTGGGTGCCAGTCATGATGGCCTGGGTCGTGACATCACCAGCCCTCCGCTGAGCCAAGGCACCCATCATGGAGACCGTCAAGGGCCATGAAGGACACCACGGTTCGTGGTGGTTCTTGTGGGGGCTTAGGCAGTGGTTGGCTTGGATGGCCTCCCCTCCCATGAGCCCTTATATGCCTAGTGTACGACCCAGGGGTACCCCGTAGATGTAACATGGTGTATAGGACCCCGAGAGACCCTATACAAGCTGCTTAACATTCATAACATAAGAAATAGAACAAAGAAAGTAATGACAACCGTTCAAGTTCAGTAGTTTTATAAAAGTAAAATGGAAGTCTAAAAGTCTCTATCTCAATAGCGATATAATACAATAGAATGAAATTTGGCCTAGCCCATACATCATGTCCAAAACTGAAAAAAAATAAAGAAAGTAAGAATGATGAGAATACATCCTCGAAGCATGAGGACTCAGCAAAGCCCGGGAACCTCGCATACAACCACTAACCAAGAAACTGAGAAACCTGACCGTCAAACCCTTTATTTGTTGAAATGTAGGCATGAGTATGCGTTAGTACAAAACAATGTACCAAGTATGATAGCTATGCATAAATTTTTTAAATCATGCTAAAATAGGACATTTCATGACATGCAATTGACCAAGCTAAAACATGATATAAAAAGGGTTACAAACATAAGTTATAAAACATGGTCAATGCAAGCTAACATCATTTGAAACCTTTGAACATATATGAGATACTTCTTGAAGTAACCTTAGTTCATTATATAATGCGGGAATAAACATTAACTGATATAGAGACAATGTGAGCTATAACATGATCCCCCGGTGTCTCCCACACCGAAAAGGGTTGTCCTACTTGCCAAGGTAATGACCATGAACTTCTAGCTTAGGTGGATCCACTAGCTAATGTCTATCTAGACAATCATCTTATGGGGTCACATAGGTAACGAATAAGAAGATTGCTTCTAGAAACCCGATATCTACTAATGGGAGTGCTTCCATCTCAATATCCTCTTGGTGATAAGCTTAAATCCCGTGGAATAGTCATTTCTTACTTGTTCTTATTATCCATGGAAGGGCACATCATCTTTCCCATCCAAGCTAGGTCATTATCCATGGAGAGGTATCATTCAATAACAAATCCAAGTTAGATTTCATTAGGATAGCTCTTAATCATTGATTCAATTAGGCGAGAAGACCTTTCAACCTTAGAATCCTTATTATGTGAGAAAAACTCACATAATGCTTTCTTCTGTATATGAGAAAAATCCTTTCAACAACACAACAATAACATTATCATTGATACTTACTCTCAAAGCATCCTTAAAACATTTGCATAGATTTCATTAAAACATACATAATTCAATAATTTACCTTTCAAGGTACAAAACCCACGTTCAATCATCAACATTTAGAACACATGGGTTAGATATGGATTTCATCATAAATTCATGTAATTCTATCAATACATGCTTAATTTAATAAAACTCTTCCTTCATAATCAAAATCCCACATTATATGAGCATAACTTGAAAAAAACATGGGGATTACATGGGTTCATCGGGAAATCATCATAAAATCATATTATTTCATCAATTCATGCATAAGAGATCATAATTCAATCATTCAAGTCAATAATGAAGAGAACCCATGGCAATTGAAGAAAACTACTTAATTGGGGATTTCTAACTTTGAAAATTGGAGGATTTGGGAATTCCTTGAATGGAAGGAATCCATGAATGAAAACTATCATACCATAAAGCCAATTGCTAATCTTTAATGGAGGAATTGAGACTTGACTTGGAACCCTAGGTTGAATCCTTCTTCTTCAAGCTTTCTAGAGAGAAATATTTAAGAGTTCTTCTTTGTGGTGAATTTGAAGAGAATGAACTAATTTGGGGGTTGAAATCACTTATATAGGGGTCTTAGTGAAGGGTAAACCGATGTAGTATAAAGATAAAATAATTAGTAAAAGACTCAACTACCTCTAAACTTAACTGTCAGACCACAACTCACGACCACGATCGAAGGACCGTGGATAGGACGACGGTCCGTCCTGCACGACCGTCATTTGTGGTTAGGAACATGTGTTTGGGGGGTCTGGACAATGGGCCCTCGACCACGGACCATGGTCCCACCAACGGTCTGTTGGTTTCGGCCATGGTTCCAACCTTCTGAAGCCCTTTTCTGGGTGCCATCCACGGACCACACCTACGGTCCATGGTGCCATCTACAGGCTGTGGGTGGCCTCCGTTGGTTGGCTCTACAACTTCTGAAAAATGTTGTATTACCCTCTTTCGGATTTGGGGTGTTACAATATCTCCCCCTTAGGATCATTCGTCCTCGAATGAGATTTAAGCTAGTAAGAAAAGAGCAGGAGAGGAACTAACAACCCAACCATCAATTCAACTTCATCTACAAGCATATAACCAAGGAGGAACTATCGACTCCAAGTTAGGACGTAATCAAAACATCATAAGAGGGGTGGAACTAAATCTAACAGTCCATCATGCATGCAATACACATACCTGAGGAGGAAACATCAACTCCAAGCTAACATCCAAGGAGGAAACATTAACTCCAAGCTAAAAACATGCTCAAAACATAATATCATGTAGTCTATATGCAATTCATACTCATATGCACATAAACATGTAGAAATCATTCAAATTGACTCATTTTCTCAAAACTTGAACTTTTCATAAATCATGCATAATAAGGAAATCATGGAAGCATTTAAGACACATGACTCCCAAACAAAAAAAAACCATGAGGAACTCATTACCTCAAGCTAGAGTAGGAGTAGAAGGAAAGAGATGAGGATATCGGGATATAATATCGGCCTCGGCCTCCTAAGTAGCACCCTCAACTAATTGATTCCTCCACAACACTGTCACAGAGCTACTTCTTTATTTCTCAACTTCTTGACCTGCCGGTCTAAAATCTCAACCGGAATCTCTTCGTAAGAAAGATTCTCCTTAACTCCCAAAACTTCTAAGGAAACTATAGATGTCGGATCACCAACACATTTCTTCAACATAGAGACATGAGAAACTGGATGCACCGATGCCAACTCATTTGGCAAAGCTAGTTCATAAGCAACCTTACCAACACGTCTCAAAATCTAATATGGGCCTACATATTAGGGACTAAGCTTCCCTTTCTTACCAAAACTCATTACACCTTTCATGGATGAGATTTTGAAGTAAACCCAATCATGAACATCAAACTCAAGATCTCTTCTTCTCACATCGGCATATGACTTTTGCCGACTTTGAGCCATTTTCAATCTTTCTCTAATAAGTTGAACTTTTCTATGGCCTCATGTACCAACTCGAGACCTATTAGGGCAACTTAACTCACCTCAAACCATTCTATAGGAGATCTACACCTCCTACCATATAATGCCTCAAATGGAGCCATATCAATACTCAGGTGATAGATATTGTTATAAGCAAACTTAATCAATGGCAAATGGTCATCCCAATTGCCCTTAAAATCAATCACACAAGCTCTTAACATGTCTTCCAATGTTTGGATAGTACACTCTGCTTGCCCATCAGTTTGGGGATGAAATACTGTACTAAGGTTAACTCGAGTACCAGGACCCTTTTGGAAAGACTTCCAAAACTGAGAAGTGAATTGGGTACCATGATCGGAAATAACGGAAAAAGGCACTCCATGTAACTTTACTATTTCTTTCAAGTACAACTTGGCATAGTCTTCTGTCGAATAGAAAACCTTGACGGAAAGAAAATGAGCCGATTTCATTATCCGATGTACTATAACCCAAATCAAATCATGCTATCGCCTGGTGCGAGGCAAACCAATAATAAAGTCCATGTTCAAATCTTCCCACTTCCAAGTAGGAATGCTAATGTCTTGGGATAAACCTCCCGATTTCTGATGCTCAACTTTCACTTGTTGACAATTAGGACACTTAGTCACAAATTCCGCAATATCCTTCTTCATCCTATTCCACTAATAGACCTCTGGTAAATCACGATACATCTTGGTGGCAACTGGGTGAATGGAATACCACGAACTATGGGCCTCTGACAAGATATGTTCCCTCAAGTCATCAACATTTGGAACACATAAATGAACTTGATATCTAAGTACACCATCTCCCCCTTGGGAGAAAGCCTCAACGGATTTCTTAAGCACCGCTTCTCTTAATTCAACCAAAATTGGATCAAGACGTTGCTTGGCTTTCACATCCGCCACAAAATATGATTCTGAGCAGTTGTGAACCATAATACCACTCTTAGTGGAGTTCAATAACTGAACACTTAATTGGGCCAATCTATAAACATCTCGAACTAACTCTTCCTTACCTTCTTCAATATGAGCAACACTACCCATGGATAACCTACTAAGAGCACCCGCCACCACATTTGCCTTTCCGGGGTGATAAAGAACACTCATATCATAATATTTCAATAATTCAAGTCACCTTCTTTGGCGAAGATTTATATCCTTTTGATTAAACACATATTGCAAACTTTTGTGGTCGGTAAACACATCTACATGAACACTATACAAATAGTGCCTCCAAATCTTTAAGGCGAAAACAACCGCCGCTAGTTCAAGGTCATGGGTAGGATAATTCTTTCCATGAATCTTAAGTTGCCTTGAGGCATAGGCAATAACTTTCCCATTTTGCATAAGCATACACCCTAACCCAATTCTTGAGGCATCACAATATACAACCAAACCATCAGTCCCTTTCAGTAAAGTCAACACCGGAGCGAAAGTAAGTCTATCCTGTAACTCTTGGAAACTCTTCTCATAAGCTTCACGCCATATGAACTTAGCCTTCTTTTTAGTCAAAGCCATTGTAGGAGAGGCAATCGAAGAGAATCCTTCAACAAACCTTCTGGATGGTCACCTTATTCAACTGACAATAGTCAACGCACATACAAAGAGAACTATTCTTCTTCCGAACCAAAAAACGTGGAGCACCCCATGGAGAGATACTCGGTTGGATGAATACCTTATCCAACAAGTCTTTCAACTATTCTTTCAACTCCTTAAGTTTTGCCGGGCCCATACGATATTGTGGAATACAAATAGGTTGCGTATCTAGGAGAAGGTCAATATCAAAGTCTATTTCCCTTTCGGGAGGAATACCATGTAAAATACATGGGAACACTTTTGGAAACTCATTAATAATGGGAACCGACTCAAGAGTAGGGGCTTCAAAATCCCCATCCCTCACCCTAACTAGATGGTAAATGTAACCATTAGAAATCATATTTCTAGCTTTAAGACAAGAGACAAACTCACCCTTAGGCATATAATTTGCCCTTTTCCACTGTAGGACAAGCTCATTCGGAAACTGAAACTTGACTACAGAGTTGTACAATCGATAAAGGCATAACACGAGAAATATAACAAAGGAAGTAAAGATAGTAGTTCAAGTTCAATAGTTTTATAAAAGTAAAGAGGAAGTCTAAAAGACTCCGTCACAATAGCCATTTAATACAATAGAATGAAATTGGGCCTAGCCCATACATCATTTCCAAAAATGAAAAAATAAGAAAGAAACTAAGAACAATGAGAATCCGTCCTCGAAGCATGAGGTCTTACCAAAGCTCGGGAACCTTGCAATCAACCACTAGCCGCAAAATTGAGAAACCTGATTGTCGGACCCTACATTTGGTGAAATGTAGGCAAGAGTATGCGTTAGTCCAAAACAATGTACCAAGTATGATAGCTATGCATGAAACATTTAAATCATGCTAAAAGAGGACATTTGATGACATGCAATTGACCAAGCTAAAACATGATATAAAAGGGTTAGAAACATAAGTGATAAAACATGGTCAATACAAGCGAACGCCATTTAAACTCTTTGAACACTTATGAGATACTTATTAAAGTAACCTTAGTGCATTATTAATGTGAGAATTAGCCTTAACCGACATAGAGACCATGTGAGCTATAACATGATCCCCCGGTATCTCATACACCGAAAAGGGTTGTCGTACTTGCAAAGGTAACGACCATGGACTTCTAGCTTATGTGGATCCATTAGCTAATGTCTATCTAGATAATCATCCTATGAGGGCACATAGGTAAGGGATAAGGAGATTGCTTCTAGAAACCTGACCTCTACTAACGGGAGAGCCTCCATCTAAATATCTTCTCGGTGCTAAGCATAAATCCCACGGAATAGTCATTTAGTACTTGTTCTTATTATCCATGGAAGGGCATGTCATCTTTCCAATCAAATCTAATTCAATATCCATGGAGAGGTATCATTCAATAACCAATCCAAGCTATATTTCGTTAGGATAACTCTTAATCTTTAATTCAATTAGGTGAGAAGACCTTTCCACCTTAAAATCCTTATTATATGAGAAAACCTTTCGTATCATGCTTTCATATGTATATGAGAAAAATCCTGTAAACAACACAACAATAACATCATCATTGATACTTTACTCCCAAAGCATCCTTAAAACATTTGCATAGATTTCATAAGAACATGCATAATTCCATAATTTAGCTTTCAAGGTCCAAAACCCACTTTCAATCATCAACATTTAAAACACATGGGTTAGATATGGATTTCATCATAAATTTATGTAATTCTATAGATACATGCTTAATTTCATAAAACTCTTCCTTCATAATCAAAATCCCTCATTGTATGATCATAACTTGAAAAAAACATAGGGATTACATGGGTTCATGGGGAAATCATCATAAAATCATACCTTTTCATCAATTCATGCATAAGAGATCATAATTCAATCATTTAAATCAATAATCAAGAGAACCCATGACAATTGAAGTAAACCCTAACTCAATTGGGGATTTCTAACTTTGAAAATAGGAGGATTTAGGAACTCCATGAATGAAGGAATACATGGATGAATACTAACATACCTAAAGCCAATTTCTAATCTTCCATGGAGGAATTGAGACTTAACTTGGAACCCTAGGTGAATCCATCTTCTTCAAGCTTTCTAGAGAGAGAAATATTTGAGAGTTCTTCTTTTTGGTGAATTTGAAGAGAATAAACTAATTTGGGGGTTTAAATCACTTATATAAGGGTCTTAGTGAAGGGTAAAATGATGTATTATAGGGATAAAATAATTGGGAAAAGTCCCAATTGCCCCTAAACTCAACTGCCAGACCACCACTCATGGCCACGACCGACGGACCATGGACAGGACTGTAACGACCCAGAAAATGATAGAGTGAAACTAGAGCCTCACATGTGAGTTTGGAGTCGAGAACTTAATGAAATGGTTATAATTGAATTTGACCCAAAAAGTTCTTAAAATGTGCTTCGGAAGTTACCAGAAACTTGTTTAGCTGTATATAAAAAGATCCATTTCATTTTTCGAAAATCCGACTTCATATTCTTGTTTAGGGGGTCAAATTGAGTGGGAAATGGGTCTAACCCAAATTTTAGAGCAACCGTATCAAAATCCGAAATTTCCAAGTGAAGCCTTTTT